>BQNB010132942.1:0-18545 GCA_026074375.1 Tanacetum coccineum
GCTTTGTATTGCTTTCCTTTCTGACAAGCAACACAAGAATGATCATTTTCAAAGATCTTTAAGCCTCAATCACAATCAAGATATTCCATAAGATAGAATTTGTTTCTAGTCATGTGCCTTAAGCAACCACTATCAATAACTCCTTTTTCCTTGTACTTTTTTTGTTGTGGGTTGCCCTGCACATAAAATAAGAGAATTAGGCTCTTTTAGGGATCCAAGCCATTATAGACTTGGATTTGCCTCGTGCATCAATGTAAGAATATTTCTTAAAAGTATTTAATGCACTACTATTTTTAGCTTTCCAAACCCAGCATGCTGAGGCCTTAACAACATTAGCCCCTTTTTCCCTTGTTTTCACTTACTACTGCTCTATCCCCAGTAGTAGTAACTTTTATCCTGACAGTATTAACCGTCTGTTCTTATTTGCTGAATACTTGTTAAATGGCCTTGTGACTTGTGAATATCCCTTTTTGTAAGCATTTGATATTGATCTAGGATGATTCACAGTTGGTTTTGAGCCAGCAGTAGTAACTGGTTTGACAACAATATTAACACTTGCACCAGCAGTATTAATTTTTCCAGACCTAGTTAATACTGCTTGTGGAACAAATATTCTATTAGGGTGAGGGTGAGTCATTTTATTAGCAAAGTTCTTGTGATTCACCCTACTTGAGTTGTTCCACACTGGTCTTATAACCTTTTTATCACATACATAATGAAGATGCTCAAAACTACCACAAACAAAACAAGCTTTATTAATCATTTTAAAGTCACTTCCTAGTCTTTGAGTCATAAGATTTTTCTAGTTTCTTTGGTTCCCTCTAGGATAGTGTTTATTTTGTTTAGGTGTTTCTACCTTCTCTACTGTTTCCCTAGCAGACTTAACAAATTTTATCTTTTTAGTGCTAGGTCTAACAGTTTTATCCTCAACATTAAGTATAAATTCTACCTCACTATCATCATCAGAATTCCAATCCTCAATTATTGGAGGTCTAAAGTTGTTCTTCCTAATAGTTTTAGGTTCTACTGCATCACCATTACTTTTAACATCAGCAGACTCATGATTTGACTCAACTGACTTAACATTACTAGGTGTAACAACAGTAGTAACATCCAAATTTTCACTTTCAACTATTTCATCTATAAACGTTAGATCAGGTTTGAAGGGAATGAACTTCCCTGTATAAGGTAGGGGAACTGCATGATATCCCTTATCAGATTTGGACTTATTATACTCCTGATTTTCTAACATCTCAGATGAATTCACAAAGCTTTCTACTGCAGGAGAAGCTGCAGTAGAAGAAGCTGCATTATATCCTAGTCCAGTTTTAAACTTGACACTAACTTGACTTTCCAGCAAATTGTTCAAAGATTTAGATGAATTTTGAAACTTCTCTAATGTTAGTTTTAACTCATCTCTCTCTTTTTCTGCTTTTTCCAATTTCTTTTTGTTTTCAACTAAAGCATTATCTCTTAGTTTAACTTCAAGGTTTAAAACATTAATGCTCTCTTCAAACACAGCCTCATTTTTCTTATAGTGAGCTAGTCTAGCTTCTACTGATTCTAAACCTGCTTTATAAGATACTAAATTAAATTAAGACTTTTTGTAATCTGAAGACAAACTATCATATTGTTCTTTGAGAGTAGCATAAGCTTTTACACATGATTTAGAACAAGAATCTACCTCAGAATCTGAACTGGAAGAACTTCCTGAAGATGTATATGCCATTAATGCATAGTTTGTAGGATGCTCTTCTTCAGCTTGGTAGCTCCAATCATACCCTCCAATTCCATCTTGAGCAACCAAGGCATTTTCAGTGGGAGTTTCCACTGTCACAGTTCTTCTACTATTCTCTTTTCCTCTGTTATCCTGATTTCTTGGAGCCCTACATTCTCTTGCAAAGTGACCATTTTTATGACAATTGTAGCACTCCACTTTTGACCTGTCAAATCCAACTCTTTGACCATTTACATCCAACTTCCTGTCTGTCCTCTTGATGAATCTCCTAGCTCTAATTGTCAGCATGGTCATTTCCTATTGTAAATCTATTTATTCTAGGTTATCAGGATCAATTTGTTCTAGATCCTCTCGTGCAAGTTGAGGAGAATTAGGCTGACTAGCTAGGAAAGCACAGATCATAACATCACTAAGGTTATCTCCAAATGTAGGATTACTTTGAGTATGAGCAGCACTAACTCCATAAGCAGTGTTATCTGCTTCATTTGTGTTGTTGTTGCTGTTGGAGGACATAAAAGCCACATTTTGTAAATTTTAGCTTGTACTTGATGATCTTGTAAGTTCAGGTTCATAAATCTTTAAGTTGTTGTATAAGTCATCCAAACTGATGGTTTCTATTTCCTCTTTGTTCCTCCAGATCAAAGCATGAGTCTTCCATTCAGATGAAAGACTTCTCAACAACTTTAAGTTCATATCCTCTTGCTCAATAACTTCACCTTGGATCTCTAACTGACTAATAAGTTTTTGCAACATGTCAAAAGTTTGATCTATTATTTCTAAGCTTGATCCTGAAAAGTTCTTATATTGTTGCTTGAGTAGTGTCCTCTAAACTTTCTTGGATTCCTTGTTTCCTCCATACCTTTTCTCTATGGCTTCCATGAGTAATTTTGCATCTTTATATGAATGGAACTTCAGTTGATCCTTATTTGGGAGTGCCATCAACAGAGTTTCTCTAGCTTTCATCTCATTCTTCATATCCTGCTTTTCTTCTGCACAAGTAGGCTTATATTCTTGCTCAACTTCTCCAATAGTTCTCTTCAGCACTTTGTTACCATTCAAAATTACTTTCCAGAGGGAGTAATCAGTTATGAGAAAGTATTGTTCTATCCTCATTAATCAAAGATCATATTCCCTTGTATTGAGGATAGAAAGTCTTGCAGTAAGAGTTGTAGAAGTAGTTCCTGCCTCCATCTTATCACTGAGAAATATATCTAGTATATATTGTTTGTTTCTTCTTATTCAAAGCTTCATAACAAGCTCTGATACCACTTGTTGATCCCAATGAACAGATCTTGAACTCCTTAGCTTGATGTAAGGTTTAGTATCCTTGGATAAATCCAAAAGTACTAAGACTAAAACTTTGAGTGTATGATATAAACTATGCGGAATCTAGTTTATATCACTAAGAAGAATAATAATAATGTGTGTATGACAAACAGAATTACAACTAGAACAATAAGCTTCAATATATTAATACGAACACTCTTTGATAGTGTTAGGGTCTACAACCTTGAAGCTATGACAATGACTCATTTTGGTACATTGAATTCTATACCCTAGGACCTTCTTTTATATACCAAGGAGTCATACAAGGCTTACAATACTTTCCTAAGTTATCATGATCTTTTAAACAAATAACTTATACATATCTTTTACAAAAATAACTTCCAATACTATCTCGTAAGTATTACTTTGATCTCCATCTTTTCTCTTATCTTTATCCATCTTGACCGTATTAAACCTTCCAGCAGTTGTATCTGAGCACAGAGCACATTTAACTACTTAGAGTTTACTCTAGCATACTAACATACACTAACAATACTAACTTTAGTACTAGCAGTAGTAACTACTTAGTATGTTTTTAGTCTTCATCTCTGAGCAGTCTTAACTTCTACTAGCAGCATTAACTTTATATTAATAGTACTAATTATACTAACAGTAGTAACTAGCAGTAGTAACTTTATACTATCAGTACTAACTACTTAGCATAATTTTCATTAGTATTACCAGCAGCACTAACTTATGCTTGACAGAACTAATATATACCTGAGCAGTGGTAACTCTAAGAATCATCTTGAAGTATTTTAAACCCAACACATCATATTTATACCTTATCAAAAATTAAATATTTCCATCCCCCATTTTTCCTTATTAGAATCAGCCCTAGTAATGGGTTATACACAAAATTCACCAAAAAACTTATTCTTATACAAAATCTACCAAGGTCTTCATTTTTCTTCTTACACAAACCAAACCCTTAACCACCCTCTTACAAACCCATGCATCCCTCCTCATCCCCATTAATTCTTGTGTTTTCTTGTTCCCTTAAAATATCTCTAGATATTTCCTAGCTAAGTCCTATAAATACATAAAACGTAGACTTTTCACTTCATTCATCACCAAAAACTATAACAAGACCTCTTTCATTTCTCTCTTCTTAGCCAACATCCACAAAATCACCATATAAGGTTTATTGTCCTTCCAAATTCTGATATTTCTATCATATAAGGGTATTCAAGGTTAATATCTAAGGTATTCCAATGTGTTTTCAAGTTTAGGTTTCAAGATTTAAGTTAGGGTTTTAAGAATTTCAAAGTTGGGTTTTTATAAGTTTTGGGGTTAAAAATCAAAGCCTAGGTTTCATTTGTGTTCATAATCTTTGTAAAGCATAATAACCAAATCTACTCTTTTTGATTTTTATTTATCTTGATCATGTGTATACATGTTTCTATACTTTCATTATTTATTTTTGCACATAAACATCATGATTATAAAGTTATATCATCAACTAGTAAACTTTTATGAATATTGGCAAAGAAATCAAGAACAATACTTACTTATATGATTATTAAACAAGTTGTCAAGTTTATTATTTATAAACTAGCTTATATAGTTTTATAGAAATTTCATGTTTTGTTCTTCTTATGGTGAAGGGTTAGATGAGATTAGGTTATTTTGGATGTGTTGATTGTGAAGAAGATCGAAGTAGTTAGATTAGTGGTTTTGTTGTGTAAAAATGGAGTAAAAATTATAGACAAAAAGTGTATAAATACACCCTTTGTACAGCCGAGTTTAAACAGAAAGTTAGGGACTTTTTGACGAGTTAAAACCTTACAAAATATGTGTTGGGAATTAAGGGCTTCTACAAGTTTCTACTGCTGGTTCAACTTAGTACTGCCAAGAGAAGACTTAGTACGCCATAGTCTAACATTGTCGTAACTGCTAGTGTTATAGTTTAGTACTGCTAGTACAAAATGTTAGTATTTTTAATTTATTAGTACTGTTAGTTATAATAGTTAGTACTGCTTATGTGATATGCATGAGATATATTAGGAATAGATATGCATGATCACGTAACGCGTTTTGTAAGCCCATTAGATTTTCCTTGGTGTATAAAAGGAACTCTACAGCATAGATCTAGATATGAAGTTTTATATAGTTTTCATAGCAAATATAGTTAGTATTCATAGTTTTAAGGTTATTTAGTAACTTTGATTGTGTTTAATATATTGAAAGTTTAGCAAGATCTTGTTTTGCTGTTTCATTGTTCTTCTTAGTACTACAAACTAGATTCCGCATAGTTTGGGATATTCTCAATCTTAGTTTCTATTATAGTTGTCTTGGATCTATCCAACACAACTAAGCTTTAACAAGCTAAGTAAGATCTGTTCAAAAAGGATCAACAAGTGGTATCAAAGCTTGTTGAGAAACTTTGAATAAGAAGAACACTAGATCTACACAAGATCTGTTACTCAAAGAAAAGATAGAGTCACAATTAGAAACTACCCAAACAGTGTCCGCACTAAAACTTCCTATGCTCAAAACAGGAGACTATGATCTCTGGAGCATGAGAATTGAGCAATATCTTACTCACATTGATTATGCTCTTTGGGAGGTTATCGTGAATGGTGATGCACCTACAATTGTGTTAGCTAGTGCTGGTACTGAAGGTCCCATTCCTCTTAAAACTGCTAAACAAAAACTAGCAAGAAAGAATGAATTGAAAGCAAAAATCACTTTGATGTTGGCTATTCCTGATGAGCACCTTTGAAGTTTCATGAAATTAAGGATGCTAAGACCTTATGGGAAGCAATCAAGGCCAATTTTAGAGGCAACAAAGAATCAAAGAAAATACAGAAAACCATTCTAAAGCATCAATATGAGAATTTTGCTGCATCAAGATCTGAAGGACTAGATAAAACCTATGATAGGTTTCAGAAACTCATCAGCCAATTGGAAATTCATGGTGAAGTTATTTCTCAAGAATGCAATCTTAAGTGCATAAGAAGTCACCATCAGCTTGGAACAATATTGCGTTAATCATGAGAAACAAATCTGATCTAGACACATTGACATGGATATTTGTGATAATAATCTGAAGGTGTATGATCATAGATTAAAGGCCAATCAAGCTCAAGCACAAGACTCCAAACTCCTCAAGAATGTGGCTTTTTGTATCATTAGAAAATACTAGCAGAACTAATGAAGCAGTTAATACTGCTCATGATGCTCTACTGCTAGTTCACAGGGACAAGCTCCTTCCTCAACTTATGCTGATGATGTCATGTTTTCCTTCTTTGCTAATCAATCTAATAGTTCACAATTAGACAATAAAGATCTGGAGCAGATTGATACTGATGATCTTGAAAAGATGGATCTCAAATGGCAGGTGGCCATACTTACCATGAGGGTGAAAAGATTTTTAAAGAAGACAGGAAGGAATCTAAATTTTAATGGCAAAGAAACTGTTGGCTTTGATAAGACAAAGGTTGAATGTTACAACTGCCACAGGAGAGGTCACTTTGCTAGAGAATGTAGGGCACCAAGGAATCAGAGGAATAGAAATGGAGATGCTGCAAGAAGGGTTGTACCAGTAGAGACTCCTGCAATGCCTTGTTGATCAGAATGGATAGGTGTTAAGATTGGAGCTTTCCGGCTAAAGAAGGGATCAACAAACTCTTTTCCTAACTGGCCTAAACAGTCCCAAATTCATCAAGCTCATCAAGTTCAGACTCTGAGGTACATACTTGCTCTAAAGATCGCTTAAATCATATGAAACTCTTCAAAAACATTATGATCAACAGCGTGAAGCTCTTAATAAATCTAATCTAGAAATTATAGGTTATCAAATAGGATTAGAATCATTAGAAGTTAGGATAGTTGTTCATGAAAAGAACAAAGTTGTTTAAGAAGAAGATATTGCATTTTTAAAGTATGATGTCCAAGTGAAAGATATTTCTATCAAAGACCTTAAAAATCAGTTAGAAGAAGCCTTAAAAGAGAAAGATGATTTGAAACTTAAACTAGAAAAGTTTGAAGATTCATCAAAGAATCTAACTAAACTAATAAATAGTCAAATAAGTGCTAAAGACAAAGTTGGTCTTGGTTATGATGGTCAAATGAATGAAAGTGAAGTGGTTCATAGTGTGTTTAACAGTAGAGAAAGTGATGTGGATGATAGTCTAGTAAATAATAGATTCAAAACAGGTGAAGGGCTTCATGCAGTTCTCCCTCCCTACACTAGGAACTACATGCCCTCAAGACCTGACTTATCCTTTGTTGGGTTAGATGATTCTGTCTATAAGATTAAAGTAGGTGAAACTAAAACTAGTATATCTAAGACTAGTAAGGATAGTCTAGAAAAGCCTAAAACTATTAGGCCTAGTGCTCCTATCATTTAAGATTAGGACACTGATAGTGATAATGATAGTGTGTTTAGACCTAAATCTGATCAGTACAAAACCAAAGTTTACTAAAATCATTTTGTCAAATCTGATGAGAACAAGTGAAAAATGTTAATAAAAGTAAACACACATAGCAAGTAGAGTTATCCTAGGAAAAGTCCAAAAGTCCCTAGGGATAAATAAAGAAAACTAGATGGAATGATAACTTAGAACTATGAATGGTTTTGCGTTATAAAAAAGCTTTTTGTTTTTGGTTTGTAGGAAGTATTAGAAACTTAATCAAAGACTGTGATTGTATCATGAACAAGAAAAATGGTAAAAAACCAGTTTGAATAATAAGGAAATGGTTTACTGGTCAAAGGGAAATTAGACAGTATGAACAATGCTTTAGAAGGAGTGAACAACCAAAATAAATTAGACATCCCCACATCCTAAAAGGAAGTTTTTTCCAACAGTTGTATTAACAAGGTCAGGGCAAGTACTAGTTAATGCTATTAAGCAAAGCTCTCCAAGAGCAGCAGCATCAATTAGTATTGCCAGGCCTGTTAATACTACTGCCTCTAAATCAAAAGTGGAATTTAATAGCATTACCCAAAACATATTCTTTTTTTAAAGCACATTCACCAGTAAGAAGGGCTTTTAACCAAAAAATAGCAGCTAAAACCAATAATCTTAATGAAAAAGTTAAAACTGCTAAGGTTAACAATATAACTACTGCTAGGCCAAAAGTAGTAGTTAGTGCTACTAAGGGAAATAGGGAAAATGTTGTTAAGTACTCAGCATACTGGATTTGGAGACCAATAGCAAATGTTATTGACCATACCTCCAAAGACAGTGGATCATACATGCTTAAAAGATTTGACTATGTTGATCTACAAGGCAGACACCATCGAATGGCTTGGGTCCCCATGAGAAACTAATTCTCTCATTTTGAGTGCAAGGTATCACATATACTATACAGGATCAAGGGATTTTTGATTTGACAGTGGATGCTCTAAGCTATGACTGGAAACAAGTCTTTCTTACAGATTAACACGAGAGTGATGGTGGATTTGTTGCATTGAGAGAAAGTCCTAAAAGGAGTCAAATTACTAGAAAAGGTAAAATCTAGGACTTTGAAATTAGACTTGAAATGTATACTTTGTAAAGGAACTTAGTTTAACCTTTTTCTCTATCCTCACAAAATGTGTGACAAAAAAACAGTGTTCTTGTCACTAATACTGAATGTCTTGATTTCAAATCTCCTGGATTAAGCTACTTAATAAAGTCAAGTCCTTGGCGTAAAGTTCCCAGGAGAAACAACATTTACAGGTTTTGAACTAAGAATGTTGTTCCTTCAGGAGGTTTGACTTGTTTATTTGCAAAGGCTACAATAGAATAGAGTCTAATTTATGGCATAGGAGCTTGTACATATAAACTTAAAACTATGATTAAACTTTGTGAGGGGAAACCTTGTATAGAGGATTGCCATAAAGCTTTTTGAAATGACCATACCTGGTGCTTGGTCAGAAGGGAAAGCAACACAAAGGCCTCATTGTAAGACCAAGCTTGTGAGCCTATCCAGCCAACCCTTACAAATTTTACATATGGACTTATTTGGGCTAACATCTGTAAGGAGTATCAATCACAAGATATATTGCCTTGTTGTCACTGATGACTATAGTAGGTTTAGTTGAGTTTTCTTTTTGGCTACTAAGGATGAGACTAGTGGGATCCTTAAAACTTTTATTACTGGAATAGAAAACCAAATAAATCATAAGGTTAAAATCCAGAAGTGACAATGAGACTGAGATAAAAATAATGACATGAATCAGTTATGTGGGATAAAAGAGATTAAGAGGGAGTTTAGTGTTGCCAGAACTTCACAACAAAATGGAGTTGCTAATAGAAAGAATAGGACACTAATAGAGGTACCTAGGACTATGCTAGTAGATTTATTATTACCTACTACATTTTAGGCTGAAGCAGTTAGTACTACTTGTATTCAGAATAGGTTTTAGTGACCAACCTCACAACAAGACACCTTATGAACGCATTACATGGTAGACCACCTAGTATAAAGTTTTATGAACCTTTTGGGTGTCCTATAACTAATTATAATACCTTAGATCCTCCTAGTCAAATTTCTTTTGGGAAAGATAAGGCTGATGAGGGTTTCTTGTTTGGATCCTCTATAAATAGCAAGGCTTTTAGTGTATTTAACACTAGAACTAGGAAGTAGAGAGAACCTGTACATAAACTTTCTTGAAACAAACCTAATGTTACAGGGATGGACCAGAATAGCTCTTGATATTGATTACTAACAAACATTATGAATTAAGAGCAGTTTTCTGCAGGGATCAAACTAATAAGAAGCCAGGGTATCAAGGATAATGTTGATGCAGTACCTACATTAACAATATATTTTCTAACCATTACTTTTTTTTAAATGAAAAAAAATAGTCCACAAAGCTCAGAGGATGCAGTTGCTAATGATGCTGATAAAAAACTAATGAAGAACCAGTAAATGATGGTGAAAGAAATGGTCAAGAAAAAAAAAGGAGGAGCTTCAAATAAAGAAGATTACGCAAAATGTCAAGATAATTAGAGCTGAATTAATAAATTGCTTGTTCAACAAAGGAAGGTTAGCTAACAACACTAAACAGTAGAAAGTTCTGTTAGTCCCATCTGTTAGTACTGTTGGCAAATTTTTTCTAATGCTATGATCATCTAACTGATTCTCTTAATGCCAGATTTGGAGAATACTGTTGATCTTTATAAATATCTGTATCTTATGGGTATCATATGATGATGAAGATGTGGGTGCAGAGGCTGACCTCAACAACTTGGAAACTACCATGAATGTCAGTCCTATTCCCATAACCAGAATTCACAAGGATCATCCTAAAGACTAGATCATTGGAAACATAAACTCAGCTACTCAAACAAAGAGGATGACCAAGATTTTTGAAGAACATGCTATGGTCAGTTACATCAAAAGGAAAAGGAGAACCAACCACAAGGATTATCAAAACTGCTGATTTGCCTATTTTCTCTTACAAATAGAACCTAAGAAGGTAACACAAGCTTTGACAGATCCAAGCTGGATAGAGGCAATGCAAGATGAGTTGCTACAGTTTAGATTGAAGAAGGTTTGGAGATTGGTTGATTTATCCAAAAGGCCAGCATGCCATTGGAACAAAATGGTCAATAGAAACAAGAACATAAGGAGAGGATAGTAGTTAGAAACAAAGGCAAGATTGGTTTGCACAAGGTTTACACCCAAAAAGAAAGGCATTTAATATAACAGCTTTTGCTCTTGTTGCTAGAATAGAATCAATCAGGTTTATTTTAGGCCTATGCATCATTTATGGGGTTTATGTGTACCAGATGGATGTAAAGATTGCCTTTTTATATGTACTGATGAAGAGGAGGTATGTGTGCCAACCTCCTAGTTTTATGGAAGATCCACAGTTCCCTAACAAAGTTTATAAGGTAGAAAAAGCTTTATATGGTCTACATCAAGCTCCTAAAGCCTGGTATGAAACCTTGTCTACCTACTTATTGGAAAATAGATTTAGAAGAGGCACTATAGATAAGACTTTATTCATCAAGAAGGACAAAGGTGATATCCTGTTAGTGCAAGTATATGTTTTGAGTGACATCATCTATGATCTCCAAACAAGTCCTTTATTGTTGATTTGACAGAATATGCACACGAGATTATTCCAAATGATTCTATGGGAGCTTCACCTTCTTTTTAAGGGTGCAAGTAAAGCAGAAAGATGATGGAACTTCATCAGCCAAGATAAGTATGTTGCCTGATATATTGAAAAGTTTGATTTTTGTTACAATATGACAGTCAAGCCACTCTAATTGAGACTAAAAATTGAAACGACATAAAGGAACGAAAGTCTCGCAACAATTCCCAAAATACGAAATATCCGAAAGAAATAATCAATAACAACATGACGAGGTAAAGGACGGGATAAACTTATGCTGGGCCTCGCTTGGGTTTGACTTTGCCTCCGCAAGAATCACCCGACTCCGCGGGTCCAGCCCTATTACGCGCATCCGACAAACGATCAACTATCCTATCTCCTTCGGTTCCACAAGAGGCTCCTTATAACGCTTAAGTCCAGTTGGGAAAACGGTTCCCTAACGAGACTTCTTACGGGTGGGGGAAAAACATAGCTAAAATACTAAGAAAGTAATACATATCATATCAGATAATGGTAGGCAAAATAACTAAAATGACAACTTAGCAAAATACGAGATATATAAGCTATGCAAAAATAGAGGGGAAGCATAGCAGTTATAGCATTAAACACTTAAGCCCTAAATGCATCTACATGAAGGACCCCTAGGTTATAGTCTAGGCTCAACCACCTACTTCTCTATAACCAAAGGCTCTGATACCAATCTGTCACACCCCGCCTAGGCGGAAACACGAGGCGTAACATCATGGATATCATCACAACACAATGGTGTCAACAATAGAGAGAACTAAATGAAATAGATAAACAAATGAGACACAATGTGTCATGACAATATCTAACACAAGATAAAGGAGTCTTGCATTACGATAGCAAAGTCATACCACAAGGAAACATACTCCAAAAGTCTAAACAATCAAATAACAACCAAGTATCAAACAATTCAAATGACATAAATAAAATCTCTAGGAGAATGACTCCGCATGCAAGCCTACGGTCTCACTAGCCACTCTTCCTAACTTCAACATCCTCAAGATGGTTACCTGAAAATGATGCTTAAAACGTCAACACAAAGGTTGGTGAGAGTCATAGGTTTAAGACACGAAAATCAAAGCTTATAAACAATTACTGTGATTAATGCAAACATGGCAGGACAATTACTGTACTATCATACAAGCTAACATGCAAATGTAACCATAACGAGCATGGGAACGGAACGTGTCCCTCGATCCAACAAGTATCAACACTTGGGTAGGAACGTTACCCCCGATCCATTAAAACCATCACTTCACATGGGTAGGAACGTTACCCCCGATCCAATATCACAACAAATGGGTAGGAACGTTACCCCCGATCCAAATACACATAAGCATTTAGCACGTAACATACAATAGCCAAGTAAAGTCCATACACTTTCAAAATAAAGACACATAATCACAGTAATTAGAACATTTCAAATCCATTTGCATCATTTCCATCCCAATTTAAAAGCGATGTGAAAAGAGGGACTATGAAACTCACCTGAATACTCAAACGCAGCTTCCAAATCTCAACACGCAACTATACAAATAAATAAACACGGTTACACGCGACTAAGCTAAAAGCTCTAGTCCATGTAACACATATATGATGGATGTCTAAGGGTTTAGCTAACCATCATGGGTTACCCATACACCATGCCCAACCTTAACCATCTCATTAACACTTAACACTAGCTACTTATAATTAAATCATAATTGCAGAATTTTAGTGTCTCTTTACGTACTCAAAACCCTTACTTAATGACCTTCATAATTTATACCAAAAATCACCCATGTTCATTTATGAGTATATTAACTACCTTGTGATTCCTAAGTATTACTTACATGTGTAACTAACTCAAATAAAATCAAACTTCAAAACTGTCCTAATTCGGATATGATTGCACACCAAAATATAACTACCATACTTAGACATGCTTCCAGAGGCTAATTTTCACAGGATTATCAATAGACATATGGAAATTAACTAATGTAGAAGGGCTAAGCTTAATTCCATTTTTAAGTATAGGTTTTACCCTCCTAAACATGACCTAATTCTGACCCATATTTACTGTTTTAATAACTTTTAGTATAAAAATTATTTGAATGACTTCCCGGCCTTAAAAACCTTTGAGGCCAGATTTTCTGGAAAGTAGACTCTTTTGGCTTATTCATAGACTCAAGAAACATATCAATATTTGTTTTTATCACCAAGATAACAGTCGTTGAACACGAACCAAAATTCTGCTCAACCCTAAATCTAGTTTTAACACAAATCTAACCAAACCACAAGCATGCATACGCATCTAATTCAATCCTAAGCATACTACAATCATGATATATCATAATCATTCTGTATTTTAATTAAAACCCTAGATCCATCATAATTAGGGTCACATGAACACATTAATTAACTAGGATTAAACACACTTACCTTGATTCTTAGCACCTAAATCACAACTCTTGAATGCTCTTGGATCACTTAGCAAAATTCGACTTCTTAGGGTTTTGGGGAGGTAAAATCGTACGGCACACCAAGGTAGGGAGAAAAGAAAATTATGACTAGGTTTTTTTATTTAACTTAACTAAATAGAGTCCTAACTTAACTATAACTTAAAACAATTTAAATTTTTTTTTAAACCGGACGCACCCCTTAATAAATATATTTTTATTATTTTTTTTTTATTAATTATATCATTATCTACATTACCTTAATTTTCTACAAAAACCTAAGCTAATTTGGGTAAACCTTTTTACATAAACGCTACTTACTAAACTTTCTAAAAATAACTTTTCATTTCACATTTCACTTTCTATATATGGAAAGTTTACTGCAAACTTCCATATTTCACTCACATGCTTCCTTTCTAATAACTTACACTTCTCATAAACGCTTAACTCTTAAAAACCAAGAATTGACGTAGCAATGCATGCAACACGTCTTTCATTTCCGTTATCACCACACGTGAACAAATGGAATACTTAACACCAAACTCATATGCACACAAAATAAGATAATCATTTACTTCTAAAATGACATCATGCACATACATAAACTACTTCAACCTACATAATGAACACATAACACGCAAGAAACATACAAAATGGACACTTAGCCATTTCTAAAGGTATAAACTAACCTGCTCAAATCACGGTTGTCACACCTTCATTTAATGATAAATTTGGTTACGGCGTAATTAACTCATCATGTTACGTCGTAACCCTTAGTCAACATAAATATCTTTTCCATAATAATATTTTACGGCTTAACTCCTGCGGGACGTTACTCCATAATGCCTCATCAGCACCAAATCTTCGTAATTAATAATTGATTACGGCGTAACTTTTGTGGGACATTACGCCGTATTATCTTCTTAAGCTTCCAACTCGACAACAGTAATCTTTAAAAATATAGTACCCCTACTAAATAATATAGTAGTGGTACTATTCTTCATTTGGATTTTAGGCTACATCCTATAGGATTTAGTAGCCCTTCATTGAATTTTAGTACATCTACTAAATAAATTAGTATTGGTACTATTTTTGTACATATTTCGCCATTTTCCGTTCCAACGCCTTTAATTACCTGAATTAGCAAAATAAATAAATTAAATACCGAATTTATATAAAAATGATATAAAGCAAGGCAATAAATGCGGGAATTTGATATGAAAAAGTATTAAATATTTGATGTTATCAGAGACATTCATTAAATAAATTAGAACTACCAATGAGCTTTTATTGAAAGAACAAAACAACTTATTAAGTGAACTAAAAATTGAGGTGCATGAATTATCAAGAGTTATGAGTAACGATTTGGTTTCAAGGTACGAAGTTAAAGGAGTAACAACAGAGGAGGAAAAATGAAATATGAAGTTACTTACAATAATGAAATCGGTGAAACCAATCTCAACCATAAAGATTCTCCTAAATTTCAACCTAAAGAGCAGGATAAGCCTAATGAAGTTGTTGTGGAAAATGAACATCCGGATATTCTTGAGCGAACTACACAACCATCAATAAAACCATAACAATCACCATTCCCTAACCGGTTGAGAAAGGAAAAGGAGGAAGCACAGCAACGAAAGTTTTTAGAGAACCTAAACAACTCCACATAGATATACCATTCATCGAAGCTTTAGTACAAATTCCAAAGTACGCAAAGTATCTGAAGAATTTGTTAACGAATAAATCCAGACTTGAAGAAGCTTGTACGGTAACAATGAATGAAAGGTGCTCGACTATCCTACTCAAAAAACTACCATTTAAAGAAAAGGACCCAGGAAGTTTTACTATTCCTTGTCAAGTTAGTAATTTACATATTGATAATGCATTGGCAGATCTAAGAGCTAGTATAAGTTTAATGCCCTATACGATGTATGAAAAGTTAGGTTTATGGGAACCAAAACCAACTCGAATGAGCTTAGAACTAGCAGATAGGTCAATTCAATATCCTAGAGGAGTAGTAGAAAATGTGCTTATTAAAGTTGATAAATTTGTCCTCCCTATTGATTTTGATATCTTAGATATGCCCGAAGATTATAGATTTCCAATAATTTTAGGGAGACCTTTTTTGGATATTGCCCGCTCTATAATTGATGTATTTAATAAAAAGATAACACCTTAGGGTAGGAGATGATGAGGTGATTTTTGATATGGATCAATCAATGAAAAGGCCTTCTACCGAGGATGATGAATGCTACACTATTGATGATCTAGATGATACTATTAATACAGAAACCTAGAAGTATTAGAAAATAGTCAATTAGATTCATTTTTACTTAATAATCTGGAAAAAACGATTAATCACGCTAATTTAGAAAATTGTAATTCTATAGTAAATGAGTTCATTGAGGATTATGTTGTTGATAGAGCAATACGACGTATCAATGTAGTTGATACGGCGTATTCAGAAAGACAGGAAACTGAGGAAGCGGATATGATTAAAAGTGAACATCTTTATTCAGCTAGTGCTAATGAGATTGATGAAAAGAAACCTGAGCTGAAAAATTTACCATCCCTCTTAGAATATGCATATTTACATGGTAATGAATCTTTTCCTATAATTATCTCATCTAAACTATCCAAAAAGGAGAGAAAGTCACTATTGCATGTATTGGAAAAGCATAAAAGTGCAATTGCTTGGAAGATGTCGGATATTAAAAGAATAAGTCCAACGTTCTGCACACATAAGATCCTAATGGAATATAATTTTTAACCAGTTATTCAACGGCAAAGCGTTTGAATCCTAAATTCCAAGATGTGGTAAAAAATAAAATTGTTAAGTTGCTTAATTCAGGGTTAATCTATCCCATCTCGGGCAGCTATTGGGTCAGCCCTATTTATGTTGTCCCAAAGAAAGGGGGAATGAATGTGGTTTTGAATGATAATAATGAACTAATTCCTTCGTAATGAACTAATTCTTCACCGCACAGAAATGGATGGCGAGTGTGCATAGATAATACGTTAAACGAATGACACGCACCGAAAAGATCACTTATACACCTCATACCATTTATGATCAAAAATGTTAGAACGTTTATCTGGAAATGAATATTACTATTTTTTTGATAGTTTTTTAGGATTTTTACAGATTCTTATTGCATCGGAGGATCAAGAGAAAACAACCTCACTTGTCCTTATGGAACGTTTGCTTATAGGAGGATGCCGTTTGGTTTGTGCAACGCACCTGCGACTTTTCAACGATGCATGACGGCAATCTTCCATGACATGGTGAAAGATTTTATGGAAGTATTCATGGACAATTTCTCGGTATTCAAGAAATCTTTTGATTGTTGTCTTGCCAATTTAAATAAAATGCTTACTAGATGTGAAGAAACTAACCTTGTGCTTAATTGGGAATATTGTCATTTTATGGTAAAAGAAGGCATTGTTTTCGGACACAAAATTTCTTGGGTCAGGGATTGAAGTTGATAAAGCTAAAATCGATGTAATAGCTAAATTACCCTATCCAACAAACGTAAAAGGTGTTAGGAGTTTCCTAGGACATGCAGGTTTTTATCGTAGGTTTATTAAGGACTTTTCTATGATGTCTAGACCTATGACTCAAATTTTGTTAAAAGACGCAAAATTTGATTTTTCTGATGATTGCAAAAAGGCGTTTTAATATTTTAAAAGAAAGATTAACCAGTGCTCCTATTATAATATCTCCCAATTAGAATATGCCTTTTGAGCTAATGTGTGATGCTAGTGACTTCGTCGTTGTAGCTGTTTAGGACAACGTATAGAATGAAAATTCAAGCCAATTTATTATGCTAACAAAACATTAATAATGCTCAAGAACATTATACCACTACTGAAAAAGAACTTCTTGCAGTTGTTTTCTCTTTTGATAAATTTCGTCCTTACCTTATTTTATCAAAAACTGTAGTTTACACTAATCATTCTGCATTAAAGTATTTATTCAATAAACAGGATGCTAAGCCTAGGCTTACACGATGGGTTCTGCTACTGCAAGGGTTTAATATCAAAATAAAAGACAAAAAAGGAGCAGAAAATTTGGCCGCAAATCACTAGTCTAGGTTAGAGAATCCTCACATGGAGGTATTAACTGATAGGGAAATTGTTGATGAGTTCCCTAACGAGCATTTGGTGATGTTAAAGACTAAGTTTAACGACAATGAGCCATGGTATGCTGATTATGTCAATTATATTATCGGGAAGGTTGTCCCTCCTGAATGGACATTAGAAAGAAGAAAAAGGTTTTATTCTCAAGTAAAGAATTTTTTTTAGGATAGACCCTATGTATTTAAGTTATGTCCCGACAACATAATGAGAATATGTGTGGCTGGGAACGAAATCTTTGAAATCTTGGCACATTGCCACTCTGGACCGACTCGAGGCCACCATAGTGCTTTTTTCACTGGAAGAAAAGTTTATGAGTCCGGATTTTATTGGTCTGGTATTTTTAAGGACGCTAGAGAGTATGTGATGAAGTGCGATGCATGTCAGAGATCGGTAAATATATCATCAAGAAGCGAGATGCCTCAAAACAATATTCAGGTATGTGAAGTATTTGACATTTGGGGATTGGATTTTATGAGACTGTTTCCTAACTCAAGAGGTAATAAATATATATTAGTAGTTGTGGACTATGTGTCTTATTTTGCAAGCATCACAAAAATATTTATCATTAATTAGCTTTTGTAAATTTCTAACCAATTCTTTGGATGACAAAGATTAGATTAAATGTATATTAGCGTGACCAAGTCTTCTATGCCACAATGTAGAGTTATCGTCTAACGTAGCAAGACATAATTTTTCTTGAGACTTATTTCCTAATTTCATGACGTATAGACCATTTTTCCTAGAGAAAACTACAATTTTGGTCCACTATCTTTACCGGGTATAACACTTTTGGTCCATTTTTTTAAAAATTTGCGGGTTT
>BQNB010132943.1:0-18545 GCA_026074375.1 Tanacetum coccineum
TGTATGTGGTATGTTTAAGAGAATCAAGTTATGATAGCGTAGTAATTATGCAACTTGTTTCAGTTATTTTATCTCCAAGGTAACAACGTTGGTCAAATAGAGTAGTGGTCAAACACCGTTTAAAAAACTATAGGGTCTTTGGTTTAGACAAAACGGGTGAACGGGTGTTACTTCAGGGATGAATAGTGTAATTTACCCGTAAAACAACTACAATACCAATAAGAAATTTTAGTGAAATAATTCAATGATTAACAAACAAATGTTGCAATCATATATTCATGAAAAAACTAAAAGACAAGAATGTTAACAATATATAACCCAAAAGCAAAAAAGAACAACCTCACAAGCCGACCATCTCCTATTTACAGAGTTTTATAAAAAGCAACCTCTTTATGGACCTGAAGGCGCAATTGTAAAACTACCTTCCTCATCTCCATCACCTTAATCAAATCATCCTTCTGAAGACACTTGAGTTCCACCCTCGTCTTAT
Source organism: Tanacetum coccineum (assembly GCA_026074375.1). Classification (NCBI taxonomy): domain Eukaryota; kingdom Viridiplantae; phylum Streptophyta; class Magnoliopsida; order Asterales; family Asteraceae; genus Tanacetum; species Tanacetum coccineum. The sequence continues at coordinate 491 of BQNB010132943.1, forward strand.
AGGCCACTAAATTTTCCGACAAACGTTCAAGCTCTTCTATAAATGCATGCCTTTCATTTACACTTTGAAGCAATTGCATCATTAAATTGGAAAGTTCATTTGCTACTTAGCTTCCCTTTGCATCTGCATGTCAAAATAAACGAGCAATTGGTCTGGCAACTTGCTAGAATTTGCTAAAACCATGAGTTCCTCCAGATGAACAAATCTACGAGCAGCAGCCATAGAAAAAGTTAGGTTTTAAGATAGTGAAAGGGTTCAAGAAGTTAAGGTATGTATGTGTGTATTTTGGATATAAAGGACGATAAGCGAAGTAAGTTTAAATATAAGTGAATATATGGAGATGAATCGACTACACAAACGAAGAGTCAAAAAACACAATTATTACATTGGGAAGGTAAATGTAAAACGTGGCTTAACTTTTACAGCACATCATGAAATGATTTCAAGGACCAAGCGTGCAAGTGACGTGTAGAACATTTATTGTGTATTTGGCGGGAAATGGAAAAGCAATAGAACGCATTGAGGGACCAATGGTGTAAGTTACTAAAACACTAACAAAACCACTAGGTAACCCAACGGGCAACGGTCATAAAGTCTACGTCTTTTTTACTAGACAAAAACACAAACAAAGTCAAAATTAAAAATACCATTTCAAGAATGTCTTCATCTTCTTCCATCCCTCTTACAGAGTGTAAATGTCGGCTTCCATTGATGACGCTCACATCTTGGACTAGGGTTGAGCAAAACGAATCAAAATACGAATCGAACCGTCAAACCGAGCTAAACCAAACCGACCGAAACAGAACCGACCATTTTTGGTTCGTTTTTGGTTTTGTATATTTGTAGTTTTCGGTTTCGGTTTTGTCGGTTGGGTTCGGTTCCGGTTAAAACCAAGAAAACCTATAAGAAAACTCTACTTGATAATTCTTAATTACACATAATCTTCTAAACTTCCAAAAAACGAGCTTAAAATGACCAAAAACAACAAAAACTGCCACAAATATTTTGTATTTGTGCATTTTGTATGGGCAGAACGATCTTACTCACAAAAACGGAACTGACAAATACCCATCAAAAACAGACACACAACAGGAACACGGGATGACGAAAGTGTGTGCAGACGAAGCCAAATACCAAAGTCATAAGCGATCTACTCCCGAGAACGAAAATAACAACTTGAGGGCTCCAAAAAAGATTGACCAACACCCTAAGATATCACCATTATCATACATAAATCCACACGGGGGGCCTCATGATGCCCCAATTTTCGAGGGGAACTCATTTATAAAAAGAAAGAAAACAGGGTAAAAAGAAGAAAAGATAGAGTGATGTGGAGACCCTTCCTTTACCTCTAACACAAACATCTACCTTTTAATCATCTTCAACCTCTCTCTTCACAACCCATCTAGTATAAACCCTTTTCCTTCCCCCACTTTCCGCCAATTTACCAGCACAAAACCAGCCCAGCTACCCTGTTTTTTTCTATGACTACCCATACTTCTCTGCAAAAAACAAATCACTCAACAGACACCCAAACCTACACCACCCCCAACCGGACAAATTCATAAATTCCATACGTTAGGACAATCGCTCTCCATTTGTACCCAAAAGCACTTCGATGAGGCTGAGATTGTTTCCAACGAAGCTCAAAAGAAATTCAAAGGCTTGGGAATTTGCTTTATCTCTTCCATCACTACCACTAACACACTTACAGTTTTAATCTCTCCACAAAAGAAGCACAAGATGGAAGTTCCAATACTTTCGGCTAAATATATAAGCTCTCTTGTACAATACATTCTCACATCTATCTATCTAGTTAGGATCTACAAGCTCTTTTATTTTAACTTAAGCCACTATGTTCAGTCATACAAGCTTTTGAGCCTTCAGTTTGGTAACATTCCAATTTTAATGCAAATTTAGAGTTTCTTCTTAAAGCACTTTCGTAATCCCAATTTTTATGGTTCACTGAACTTGAGTGTTTTATGTTCAAAATCAGCTCTCAAACAACAGCTTGTTACAAACTGTTTTAATAATGTGAACTTAACAAGTTTAAGTAGTTAAGAGGCATATCACACCATACCACTCCAGAATATACCTCGGCTTATTTTTATCGGATATAAGCCAGTTTTTTGTGGAGGGCTTTATAGCGACCCTCCACTAGCCTTGTTTATAATGCAAGCCTAGGCTTGTGATTAGACTTCTCAGTTGATTTGACACCCTGTTTGAGCAAGGTGTAGTAAGAGCTCTTCTTTTTCCTACACTTATCTATTGCAAAACTGCGAGTTTACCTAATAATTACATCTAGATTTGTTTTATGTTTATAACTGCTAGAAACAAGTCCATCAGGCTATTAAGTGCTAATTAGGGAGGAAAATTGCTTCTATAAAGCATGTTTACTTTGTATTTGATCACATTCGTTTGTAATAATTATTGACACATAAAAATATTTTTGGCACAATGTTAAAATGCTGTTCATTAAGAACAAACGCATTACTTAACTTCCAAGTTAGTACTGTCAGAGTTGTCAATTTATTAGGACAGTACTAACTTCCAGTACTAACTTCAAACGAGCAGTACTAACTCCAAGTTAGTACTGCTAGTTCATTTTCTTGGATTTCAAAGGTAGCAGTACTAACTAACACTAGCAGTACTAACTAACACTAGCAGTACTAACTCCAAGTTAGTACTGGTAGTTAATACTGGTGGTACTGTTGTTAGTACTGTTGTGTTTCTCTTGTGTAATTTAGCTTAATTGCATGCTTAATTTGCCTATTTAGATTTAGATTAGCTTATTTGTGCCTTAGTGTAAAAGTTTTTAGTAGCTTTAATTCAATTTCCAGCTTATGTTATTTGTTTAAATTTTATGTGCATTTACTTTCAGTTTTAATTCCCAATCATTCCCTGTGACATTCAAGCACCAATCATCAATCGTCTTGCGATTTTCCATTTCAGCCTCGTTGGGACATAACGACCCGGGAACACTCTATACTGCTTCCGGTTTTCTTGGTCTCGCGGATTCTCATCCTTGAGTTTATTTGTATTTATATATATATATATTTAAAGGGTTGGTTTCTGCGAATCAAATTTTGGCGCCGCTGCCGGGGAGGTTGAAAAAGAATATCGCTACGTATTGACAACTTGTGTTTGAATCTATGAATATTTAAAAAAAAAAAAAAAAAAAGTACAAAAATATTTTTTTTTCATTTTTCTAGTATAATTATCATATTAAAAATAAAATAAAATAAAAATATAAAAACATTGTCCATAAATAGAAATAAAAATAATTTGGTTAAAGAACGCCATCAAAATATTACTCTCAACTGGAGTAATATCCATAATAAGTTCCCGAACAAAAGATTTAAAACTTGCCTTTTGTGTCTCTTGCGAGGTACGGCTCACCTCATTCTGATTAACAAACTATAAAGTGGGTATAAGGAGGGTTGTTCCTAGGAACTACGACCCGAAAGGAGAAATAAGCTTCGCGCTATTCCTACTCCTCCGCTCACCTGTGCGTTTTTCATTCTGAGAGCTACCGTAAAGTAAGATCGATTATTTGGCTTAAGTTGTCTATCTCTTGTCCGTTTAAAATAGATTGTGAATATATTTTAAATCCAAAAATCCAAAAAAAAAAAATTAGTGTAACTTCTTTTTTTTTTATTTCCATTTTGTGCATGCGCACTCGATCTCAGTCCCGTGAGCAACGTCCTCCTCCACCAGAAGGACCGCCAGTTGTTATCGAACCTCTTCGTATAGAATACCCATTTCAGGAAGATCCTACCGTAGAGCCAATGGCAGACACTCGAACTATGGCTCAATTGCTCCAAGCACCCACCGAGGGGTACGAGGACGCAATCCTTATTCCTGAAATTGTGGCAAACAATTTCGAGCTGAAGCATGGGTTAATCAATCTATCTGTCCATAAAAAAAAAAAGAACAAACATTTCTTCGGTCACGACAAAGAAGACCCGCATAGCTCAAATCCGTTACTTTCAAACAAGATCACCTCCACAATGAGGGTCCCCCAATGTTCCAAATACTACGATTAAGCTTATGCTTTTTCCATTCTCCTATCGAGGTAAGCATCCCGAATATGGCTAGAAAAAGAACCCCCTCGAATCATCAAACTTGGGACACGAAACTTGTATCCAAATTCATCAACCAGTTTTTACCCTCCCTCAAAAACGACGAATCTTCGCCAATGATCAACCAGATTCAGCAAAGGTCGAATGAATCGTTTTATGAGGCTTGTGAATCGTTTCAATGATCTACTTAGGGCATGTCCACACCAAGGATTCTCAGAATTGCATCAACTTGATACATTCTTATACATGCTTTGAATATTAATGATCAAAGATCCATTGAAATCCGCAGCAGTGGAACTTTTTGGACAAAATGCCGTCGCGAATGTATAAAAATCATCGAGATGCAAGTCCAAAGTTCGTCAAACACGAGCTAAGGCAGTTGTTTTGCCAAAGGTAAGTACGATCTCTTCCACCCAAGCTGTTTCATCTATGTTGCTGAACTTAAGGATATTGTTCCGAGCATTGCTCTTAGACAAGAAGAACCAAGCTTCTGCATCAGCTCCACTCCAGCTCCTGCAACCTGTCAGCCTTGAACATTAATGATCAAGATTCATTGAACTCCGCAGCAGGTGGAAACTTTTTGGACAAAATGCCTCGCGAATGTTTAAAAATCATCGAGAGCAAGTCCAAAGTTCGTCAAACACGAGCTAAGGCAGTTGTTGCCAAGGTAAGTACGAACTCTTCCACCCAAGCTGTTTCATCTGATGTTGCTGAACTTAAGGATATTGTCCGAGCATTGCTCTTAGACAAGAAGAACCAAGCTTCTGCTCCAGCTCCAGCTCCTGCACCTGTCAAAGCAGTTGAGCTAAGTTGTGTTACTTGCGGTGGTGCCCATTCTCACCAAAACTGTCCAGCCACTCATGGCAACGTTTATCGGGACAACATTTCTGAGTATGTGTCACAAGCCGCTGCAGCTAATTACAACCAAGTAAGCTCCAATTTCCGACCTCAAATGGTTGCAAATCATATTAGACCTCCAGGTTTTCCACCCGTTCAGAACTCTCAAGCTAATAATGCTAACAATTTCAATCGGGGGAATAACTTTAACCAAAACCGGGAGAGCAATTTCAACCAAAACAGAGGTGGAAATTTTAATCAGTCCAATTTCAGTCAGAATCAACTTCATAGACCCCAGGTTAATCAGTCTCCAGCTTATCAAGCCCCCGTTCCTCAGACACACAGTGTCACCAAGAACGATTTTGACAACTACGTCAAGGCTAATGATGCTATCATGAGAAACATGCAAAATAACCTCCAAAACCAGGGTCAGAGCATGCAAATCGAAACAAACAAATTGAATAATCAAATGGCAAATCTGACTGATATGTTGGCTAAGTTTGTAACTGCCAATACCGCTTCTACTTCAGGGTCAGGGACACTCCCTGGTAACACAGTTACTAACCCTAGAGAAGACTTAAAGGGTATCACTACCCGAAGCGGTGTTGCATATCAAGGACCTCCAATTCCTACTTCTTCAGTAGTGAAGCCAATACCCGAGGTGACAAAGGACCAAGTGCACCCTTCTTGCTCACAAAGTACCGCACCCGTCCAACCTCCGGTAGGTCCTGAACCAATCACAACTCCAGTTCTTGAGCCCATTGTTGCTCCTGTTGTTGCTCCCGTGCCAAACACTAAACCTTCAGTTTCTCTTCCATATCCTTCGAGGCGTGATAATGAAAAGAGCCGTAATCAAGCTAATGAACAAATCGACAAATTCTATGAAATCTTCAAAGAGATGAGTTTCGAGATTAGCTTTACGGATGCTCTTGTTTTGATGCCCAAATTCGCCTCGACTCTAAGAACCTTACTTGGGAATAAAGAGAAACTTACTGAAGTGGCTCGAACTTCCAATGAACCCTGTCTAGCTCGAACTTCGATGAATGAACATTGTTCGGCGGTCATCTTGAACAAGTTACCCAGAAAACTTGGAGACCCCGGCAAGTTCCTGATTCCTTGTGAATTTCCAGGGATGGATGAATGCTTAGCATTAGCCGATCTCGGTGCTAGCATTAATCTAATGCCATTTTCAGTCTGGGAAAAGCTTTCACTTCCTGATCTTACTCCAACTTGCATGACACTCGAACTTGCGGATCGATCAATTTCTAAACCAATGGGAATTGCAAAAGACATCTCCGTTAAAGTTGGTGTATTTCACTTTCCAGCCGACTTTGTGGTTGTAGATTTTGAGCCAGACCCCCGAGTCCCTTTAATTCTCGGGAGGTGCTTCTTAAAGACCAGTCGTGCTTTGATTGATGTGCACAAGGGTGAATTAACTCTTAGAATAGGAAGTGAAGCCATCACTTACAATTTGGATCAGACTTCGAGATACTCGGCCAATTACACTCACATGACGGCAAACAAGATTGACGTCATTGATATGGCTTGTGAGGAATACTCTCAAGAAGTTCTTGGTTTTACTGATATAATCGCGAGTGGAAATTCCACTCCGTATTATGATCCAATTGTTGCTACTTCTTCTCCTACCCTAACTCCATTTGGGGATAGTGATTTCCTGCTTCTCGAAGAAGCCGACTCTTTCCTTGGTCTAGCAGATGATCCGGATTGTCCAGCATATAATCCATTCTACTATGATCCTGAGGGGGACATTCTTATTCTAGAAGCCATCTTGAATAGTGAACCACCACTTCCCCCTCCAAGTCAAGGAACTTATCTCCCAGAAGTCCGAACTGAGCTTAAAGTCTGTGAAACTAATACAGCCAATTCTTCCGTTGATGAACCTACTGAGGTTGAACTCAAAGAACTACCTCCCCATCTCGAGTATGCATTTTTGGAAGGCGACAACAAGTTGCCCGTCATTATTGCTAAAGAGTTGGATGTTGAGGAAAAATCCGCTCTCGTAAAGGTGGATAATCGCGGAAACTCATCTCTTGAAGATTTCAGAATGTCGATTTGTTCATTTGCTGATTACGGCTCTTTTCATTTCACGCCTCCGAGGATATGATGAGAAATGAAGGTTTATGTTTGGCACGGGAGCAACACAGTGCAACAATGGGCTCAAATACTGGAGTTGTGATTGGTTCCACGGACTAGAGGTTTGACGGGTGCGGTACTTTGTGAGCAAGATGGGTGCCACTTGGTCCTTTGTCACCTCGGGGTATTGGCTTACTTGAAGAAGTAGGAATTGGTGGTCCTTGATATGCAACACGCTTGGGTATGATTACCCTTTAAGTTTCTTCTAGGGTTATGTAACTGTGTTATCCAGGGACTTGGTACCCCTGACCCTGAAGCTAGAGCGGTGGTTATATTGGCAGTTACAAACTTAGCCAAACATATCCAGTACAGTTTTGCCATTTGATTATTCAATTTGTTTGTTTCGTACTTGCATGCTTCTGACCCTGGTTGTGGAGGTTATTTTGCATTGTTTCTCATGATAGCCATCATTAGATTGACAGTAGTTGTCAATATAGTTCTTGGTGAATATGTGTCTGAGGAAACGGGGGGCTTGGATTAGCTAGTGACTGATTAACCGGGGTCTTTTATGAGTTGATTTTGAATGAATTTGGAACTGGTTAAATTTCCACTTGTTTTGGTTGAAATTGCTACTTCCCGGTTATGTTTTTAAAGTTATTCCCCCTATTGAAATTTTTAGCATTATTAGCTTGTAGAGTTCTTGAACGGAGTAGAAAACCTGGAGGTCTAATATGATTTGCAACCATTTGAGGTCGGAAATTGGGGATTACTGGTTGTATTTATGCAGCGGCTTGTGACACATTACTCAGAATGTTTTGTCCCGAAGAAACGTTGCCATGAGTGGACTGTACTTGTTTTGAGTGAGAATGGGCACCACCGCAGTAACACAACTTAGCTCAACTGCTTTGGACAAGGTGCAGGAGCTGCGTAGCTGCAGCTTGGTTCTTCTTGTCTATGAGCAATGCTCGGAACAATATACTTTAGTTTCAGCAACATCAGATGAAACAGCTTGGGTGGAAAGTGTTCGTACTTACATTTGGCAACAACTGCCTTGGCTCGTGTTTGACGAACTTTTGACTTGCTCTCGATGATTTTTAAACATTCACGAGGCATTTTGTCCAAAAAGTTTCCACCTGCTGCGGAGTTCAATGAATCTTGATCATTAATGTTCAAAGCATTATAGAATGTATATATCGAAGTTGTTTGCAATTCTGAGAAATCCATAGGTGGGGACATGCCCTCCTAAGTAGTTCATTGTAACGATACAAGCCTCATAAATGATTAATCGAACCTTGCTGAAATCTGGTGTTTTCCATTGCGAAGATTGGTCGTATAGAAGGGAGGAAGAACTGATTGATGAATTTGGATACAAGATCGTCCCAAGTTTGAATGGATCGAGGGGGTTCTTTTTCTAGCCATTTCGGGCGCTCCCTCGATAGAGCTGGAAAAAGCATAAGCTTATCGTAGCAATTGGAAACATTGGGGACCCTCATTGTGGAGGTGATCTTGTTGAACGTAAGGTTAATATGAGCATGCGGGTCTTTCTTGTCCATGAACGAAAGAAATGTTTGTTATGGAAAGATTTGATTAAACCTTGACTTCAGTTCGAAATTGTTAGCACATTTCAGGAATAAGGATTGGTTCTTCGTACCCTCGGTGGGTGCTTGGAGCAATTGTTAGGAGCAATAAGTTCGAGGTGTCTGCCATTGGCTCTACGTTATGAGGATCTTCCTGAAATGGGTTATTCTATACGAAGAGGTTCGATAATAACTGGCGGTTCTTCTGGTGGAGGTCGTTGCTAACGGGACTGGATCGATCGAGTGGCATTATATGCACAAAATGGAAATATAAAAAAGAAGTTACACTATTTTTTTATGGATTTTTGGATTTTAAATTATATTCTCAATATTTTAAAACGGACAGGGAATAGACAACTTATGCCAAATAATCGATCTTTACTTCACGGTAGCTCCTCAGTATGAAAAAGCACAGGTGAGCGGAGGAGTAGGAATAGCTGGAAGGCTTATTTCTCCTTTTGGGTGTAGAGTTCTCTAGGAACAAACCCTCCTTATACCCACTTTATAGTTTTTGTCAATCAGAATGGAGTGTGAGCCGTATTTCGTTAAGTGACACAGAAGGCAAGTTTTAAATCTTTAGTTCGATTGGGAACTCAGTAGTTCACCGGAACTTATTATGATAATACCTCAGTGGAGAATATTATATTTTGGTATTTTACCAATTAGTGAATTTTATTTTTTTATGGACAATTTTTTTATATTTTTGATTTTTTTGTTTTTTTTTAAATTTTTATATGATATATACTAATAAAAAGAAAAGAAAAATATTTTTGTGTTTTTTTTTTTTTTAATATGATATATTAATAATAAGACAAGTTCAGATCAAAGTCGGATAAAAATCGTAGCAAATGCCTCCCCGGCAGCGGCGCCAAAAATTGATTCGTGGACGTATACTATACAATTTTATAGCAACCCTAATACAGATCCTGACCGAATGCCTTGACCTAGCAAAAGGTCAAATTCACAAAAGGAAAAATACACAAGATAGAAATCAATTATAAAAGATTCCGGAAGAAAGAGATAAGGAGAGATAAGAGATATTCCGGGTTCGTATGTCCCAACGAGGGCTATGACAATTGAAAGTTTAATCCGGGTTTTTTGATTTTTTCATTTTTGATGAGGAAAATTGAAAATATTGATTTGAGAGGAATATATGATGGAAATGGAAACACTGTGATATAAATTACAACTAAAATTATTAAATAAAACCACTTATTAATCTACGGGAAACAGGATATAGGAAAAAATGGGGGGGGGTGGGGTGATCTTAAAAACTACGGGGGGGGAAACAAAATTAGGTATAGGGATGGATGGGAAAGGAAAAATATCCTAAATTTTATTTTTTAAAAGATAGAGAGAATCTATATAAAATACGCGGGGGAAACAGAGAATAAGGTTTATCGGGAAAACCTCTTAATAAAAAAAAAAAAATACGAAAATTAAGAGAAAATAATAAATTGCCTAAAATTAAATTAAAAATTTAAAAATTAAATTATAAATTAACTTAATTCTGACTCTCTTCGCTCTCTAAAAAAAACTTGATAAGTTTGAATTAAGAAGTATTAAAAAAAAAACGGAGATGGGAAGGTTCGTTTTCTGAAATGCTAAACGAAGAGAATAAAAAAAAAAAGAAAAGAAAGAAAGAAATGTAAAAAAAAAGAGAATACGGTTTGGTTTTAAATTTATGTTTTTTTTTTAAAATTTAAAAACGCCATCCGGTTTTTTAAAAGGTTTTAAAAAGGGGGGTCCTAGGGGGTGGTGGTCTCGTGTGGGGGTTTGCGGGTGGTCTAAGACTGAGTGGAAATTTAAGGAAAAAAAAAAATTAAGCCTCTTTACTAATTTTATATTTTTCCTAGATACTAAAATGACACAGAACCCACCATTTTATAAAAAGAAAAACTTATTTTTTTTTTTATTAATTTTGGATTTTTTATGAATAAATTTTTATAAAGATTAATATACTAATTTTAAAACCTAAGAAAATTAGGAAAAAAGACAAAAAAAAAAAAAATTATTAAAGTTATATAAAAATATTCGGAAAAAAATAAAATTTAAAATAAAGGAAAAGGTAACAATTCTAAAAAATATAAAAAATGCCCCCCAAAATTTTACTGTTTTTTTTTAAATTATAAAAAGTAATTAAATACTAATTAAAAATTTAACCTAATTTATTTATTTAAATTAACATAAAAACTAACTAAAGTTAAATGTTTTTTTTTTACACAAATGGATAACAGGGAAAGGACACAAGGGACCTAAAATGGGAAAACAACAAACAAACAAGGGGTTGGGTTATTAACTCTGTGTTAACTAATAAAAGACAAAATACACAATTGTCCCTGAGGTGGACCCCCGCGAGATTTCAAATCTAAGTGTACCTAACAGTTATATGCAAAAAGTCAAAAGACAGCAAAAAGTTTTGTAAAGGGGAAAGGGACCTCTTGGAGTAGGAGAACATTTTGCAATTAAATGGTTTTGCCTGCTGGTTTTGCTATATAAGCTTGGGAAATCCACCTAATTTAGCTAGAAAGAAACTTAAGCTTTTTTTGATGTGCTTATTTTTTTCTGCAGATGTTAATATGCTTATGAGCTTTATTTTGCTTTCTTTTTGGGGAATTGTTTAAGGCACAATAAGCTTAATAAAACTAAGGGAAATAGGCTGTTGGGAAATAAGGAAGAAAAAAATCCTATAAAAGATATGTGTTCTAGGAATAAGCCCTATAATTAAAATAAAGCTGGAAGGGAAATGACTCTTTCCCTTTATGGCTTTTTTTTTAATGTGACAGTTCTTTTAAAAGAAAACAAAAAAAGGGCCTCACCTCCCTCTCCTACTTTTAAAGCTTCCTATTAAGCTTTTTTTTTTTTTTTTTTTTGCCTTAATAAGCTATCTAAGGATTTAGCTGCCTAAACTAAAAGACCTCCACAATACCTATAAAGAGAGAATATTAAAGCCACATAAATTTTTTATTTAAAAACCTAATGCTTAAAAAATGAAATAAGCTAGAAATAAGGGTGGCATGTCACTTTGCAGGTCACTTATGGTGCTCAAAGCACACAGGGGAAGAAGGCAACAGTGGCTCTTAAGGCTTATTCAGCTTAACTCAATAAGCTCATAAGAGCTTTTTTTTTAGCCAAAACCAAGCACAAACAGATTAACAAATGAGGCAAATGAGCTTATTTTCAAAGTATGAGAGCTTAAGGGTTATTAAACACATTGCTGTGAATGTGGGGGGCTTAAAGTTGACTTTTTTTTTTTCACAATCACACATGCTCACTTGTCCTATTACCTTGGTAATTCTAAAATCACAGAGCAAGTTAAAGGGGGGGGGGTCTGGGGCATGGGGGGGGTTCTGGTCTTTTCTTTTGGGCTCTTACTACAACTAAATTAAGCACAAAAAATAATGCTTAAGCTGTTTAAACAGCTTAAGCTTGTTTAACACAAGGTGGCCTCTTTGGTAAAAATTTTGACAGAACAGAAAGGTCAAAAAACAAAGGGTCATTGGAAAAAACTTATTTTTGAACTAAAAAAAAAAATATGATTTTAAATTAGCTTAAATGTGCCCACACACTCTGCCAAGATGTAGCTGGACCCCCAGTTTTTGTGTCGTTGCTATTGTGACCCATAAAACAAACCCCAACATGACCCTCATTTTAACGGTCAATACCAATCACCCTTTTCTATGTATTTTATAAAAAGGTTGTAAAATGTTTATTTTTTTTTTGGTTTCTATTATATTATTTTGTTATTTAAAAAGAAGGCTGGTACGTGAGAATGGGTTATATAAGTGAATTGTTTAACAAACTCTTAAGCACATTTTCATATAAGTAAACAGAATTTAAAGAAAATTATGCGGCTATGATTGTGATTTTGAAAATTGTGGAATTTTCGACCACAATGGCTATTTCACAAAATTTTTAAATTTTCTCTTCAAAATATCTGAAAAAATTGTTTACAACATAAAACTTTTTAAATGAAATGGAATTACACTTCTTAATGGATTAAAAAGAAAGACTTTGAATTATAATTAATTAAACTAAAACATAGAAAAAATGGTTGTTGATATATAGTATCTGTGTGTGTGGTTTGCTCGGCTATTGGTCTTCTATGCTTTTATAGGTAGTCTTCAGCCTTCACATGGTCTTGGTTTTTATTTGTGCGTTAGCTTGTGAGAGTACAAAGCTTTCCTAGGCAATCCTAGCCTTCTCTTGGCCTTCTCTCTTCATCTCACCATTCATGGGGGGACTTCGGGGTTTTTCTGGTTTCGTGTGATCTGTGCCATTAGGAGGTGAAGGGAGAAGGTTATAGGGCAAATGGTGGAGGTGATGGGAATGAGCATTTGGGAGTGTAAGAAAGTGTACTTAGGGAGGTGGTTTTTTATGCAAGTGAAACGTGGGGAAGGGAAGTTGAGAAAGTTTGGTTTTGGCGTGGTAGAGTTAGGTAATGGTTATGGTTTAGTTTTGGTTGCATGGATTTTAAAAAGTAATGTTTGGGGAAAAGAATAGAGATGGCCAACTTTTGCCAGATAGATAGAGAGAGATAGAGATCTCTATCATTTCATTATCAGCCCCAACCCAAAAATAGTTATAAACAAGTTTGGAAGTGACAGCTTTAAGTCCTTGTCGGTTTTTTTAACCACTAAATAGAAGATTATTAATAAAAAGGCAGGTTTTGATAAATGCAAAAATGGTCCTCTGGGTTTTTTATACTAAAAAGATACAAATAAAAAAAAGGAATTAAAAAGTAAAGTTTGGATAAAGAAATTGCCCCAAAACACATTGTGTTTTTTATAAAAAGCGTGTTTGTATGTTTTCTCTTGTTTTGGGCTTCTTGGGTTTTGTGTTGGGCCCATTGGGCATGTTTTGGGCCCAACTGGGTTTTGGGTTGGGCTTTTGGGCTAGTATGGGCCCACTTGGGAGTAGTGTATTGGGCCCACCAATAAAGTTTAGGCTTTTTGGTTATTGGGCTTTTTTTAAGGCCAATAATGTTCAGAGTGGGTTTTTGGGTTTTGTGTGTACAATGGTTGAGATTGGCGTAACCTGCTATTCGGGTAGGGATGTTGGCGTTAAAGCTCTTCACAGTTTTTTGTCAATGCACACAAATGGCTGTTGTTTGTTGTGAATAAATTGTGGGCCCATCCAATTCCCCATTTGGTCTTACAAAGTCTTCATAATTATACTATTGGGCTTTTTCCCGGCCCATCAGATGGGTTTTTCAGATTGCATCCATAGTATTCTTCAGTTCCTGGCTCCGGTTTTGACTGCATTGATTCTTCTGTATTGACTCTGACTTTGGCTCATTTTAGGACTTCTTTTGGCCAAGATTTTGCTAGAGTATGAGAGTCTTTTCCATTCCATGCTCAGTTCTTGTCATTTTTGGCTTGGATTTCTGTTCCTTTTTTGATGTATCCACTTCCTGCACAATTACAAATGCAAAAACAACATATATTTGGCAGTATGTTTTTTTTGTTGTTTTTGGTCATTTAAGCTCATTTTTTAGAGTGTTAAATAAAAGATATGTGTAATTAAGAATTATCACACAAACTAGTTATCTTAGGGCCTATATCTTGCTTTACTAAAAACACAAACTTTTAACACTTTTTTAAACACAAAAATCGGGTTTCGAATTTTGAAGCACACGGATACCAAGGAGATAACTAAAATAATGATCTAAACAATATTAAAAAATGATAGATAGTCAAACTTCCGATTTCACCCCATGTCGACTAGGATACCAATTGTAGTGTTATCAAAATCACCTTAACAATTGAACAGATAGAATGTTTTAGAGAGTGAAAGTGGGTTTGAATCAACTTAGAGAGAGGAAAGGAAAAGGGAAGATATATTATGATCTTTGTGAATAATCCAAAATAAAAAACCAACCTCTCCGAGGCTATTGGAGAGGGGGGGTATTTATACCTCACTATGGTTCCTATGCGTATACATCAACGGGTGACTTATGTTGACTCAGGTTAGAGCCTTTGGGTAAATGTCCAAATATTACCGCTACGACTATAACTATTACACTTTTAGATCGGGTAGTGACGACGTCTTTTCCGATTTCTAACAAAGAACAATTAATATGCTTAATAAGATTTACAAGATGTTGATATACTATTTATAAACAACTAGAAAAAGATTGTAGTTATTCGGATGCAAAGAAACATAGTTGTAAATGTGGTAGTACATGTACATTCATGATGAAGACATATTGTCAAAGTAAATGAATAATGATTATGCATGTCGTTGCATGTGTATGTCAATTTAACCCATAAACTAGGTTTTCCTCATAAATCATTGCCTTTGTTTTTGCATTGGACTATTTGCAATATTAAACATGCACAATTTGGATAATGAATAGATCACAAGCGATTTTATGATAAAAACAATCCTCTTCAGTAAATTTTGCACTAGGTGTATGTAAAAAAAATCACATACTTGACTAATTACATTATTCAGACTACCTTGATGTCATTTTACAAAGACTATACTATGATCGAGTCACAAAACTATTCATGGGATTAAAAAGTATATACCAAAACGATTTAATTCCTTTTATAGGGCACACAAAATTTATTTTATGTTTATGCATCATGAATATGTCCGTTTCGTACATCTATATTGAGTATCTAATACTTACATTATTACACCACTCTGATCTAACAATCGATGATTAATATGTTAAATGTCTTTACACAATATATTGTCTATCGTTTCATGGTTTTTCATTTAATCCCCTAAACTCACGGTTTCATGGTTTTCCACACATTATAACTATATAACAAAAAGCAAAAAATCTTTGTGAGTATGTTTACTATCCACTTTGAGAAATTAATTTAATAATTGAATGAACAATACTTCTTAATATAATAATTCACTCCACTTTCAGTTCTCTGTGTGTGCTCTCCTCCTTCCAAGATACATGTCTCTCTAAGGAAAAAAAGAGGCATTTGTCCCTTAAATACTCTATGATTCATCTCATAAATTAGTTTACCATCCACAAATTCCAGTCGTCTTCTCCATCTCATCAAACCCATCAAACCCACTAAACTAACAGGATATAAATTGCAAATTCATTTTAGGCAAAACAAAAGCATACTTTTTGTAAGTAACCTAACTGTGATCTTTATTTACTCTTATTGACATACAACTTTTAACTTTTTAACTTCATAACATATCGACTATACAAAGTAGCACACATTAAAATTGTTACTTAAAACCTATTAGTAAACTTCTAACTTTTTAACTTTATAACATATGACATCTAACAAACATGTTTGAACTTATACTCTTTATGACATTAAAAAATTTCAATGTTATACAAATTAGCACAAATCCGTAACTATTAGTTACAACCTATTAGAATGGTAGACATGTTAGAACCACAAGGTTAAAAATATGGCAACACTACAATTAAAAATTCTCATCATGCCACAACACAAAGGCAACGGTTTTCTTAAGAGATGATTTGGTTTTTTGGTTTTTAGCCTAGTCGAGCTTGAGTAAGACTTTGTCTTTAAGAAGCTGATAAGATTGATTTGGTGTTTTATAGATGAAAATACCACCAGCTGCGACATTTAGAATTTCTTGGGTTATTTCGTTGAGACCATGGTAAAAGATTTTGATAATGTTGCCTTTGGACAGGTTGTGACCATGGTAGTTTCTGAGCATTTCCTTCATATGAAGCCAAGCATCGGTGAGAGATTCGTTTTCATGTTTAGAAAAGGCTCAGATTTCTTCGAGGAGTCGATCGAAAATATCTAGGGGAAAGAATCAGCTAATGAAAGCGGTTCAAAGTTCATCCCACGTTTTGATAGTTCCTTCGTTGAGTTTGTCCAGTCATGTTTTTGCTTCTCCAGTGAGTGATAGGGGACACATCATTAGGCGGACAACTTCATTCTTAGTGTCTCTGTATTTAAACATATCACATATTCCGAGGAATTCATGAATGTGTTTGTGAGGATCAGTTTTGGTTCTACCATTAAATTGGTTTCCCTTGATGAGAGTCAAGTGGTTACCTTTAATGGCAAATTCGTTTGCGATTTAAGGAATGGTGATTACAGAACCGGGAGTCGAAGCGACAACACGGTCGGAAGCCCACATAGGTTCATCATCTATTGGATCATAATTTCGAAGAATATCAAGGAAGTGGCAAAAATAATTGATGTAGAGAATTGGCGGATAGACAATTCTCGGGTGTTGAGGTGGACTGTTTCTTTGTTCGAATGGAACTCTTCTGTTTCGTCGACGAAGTCTTTGAGTCAGAGTACGTTCAGGTTCAGGTAATGGTTCAAAGAGTTCAGAGTTGGAAGCACATGTATGCATCCAATGGAGAATTTGTTTGGGTCAGTTTGTCAGAAAACTATATGGCAATTTTTGTAAAAAGGGAATGTTAAAAAATATTTTTGAAGGGTTGATCACAAAACAACTTTTGTAATCCCCGGCAGCGGCGCCAAAAACTTTTGATGTGCTACGAAAGATGTAAATTTATAAGACTGAGATTACCGGTTATTAGATGGAAACATACGGGTCAAAGTATAACCCACGTATGTAGTACAATCTTTTTTAGGTAAGACCAGGTCGTCCACGGGGATTTGCTTAGTCTTGAATAATCAGCTGAAAAATAAACTTTAACAAATGTAAGAAATATGACTACTCGGATAATTTCATATAATTCATAAGCAGTTGTAATAGTTACGATCTTAGATTTAGGACTTTAATTTATAAAAAGTATTTTCTCGTCAAAAAATGTTTTTAGAAATTAACATGTTTAACTTAAGACTTGTGTTTAGTTAACTTGATTAAATGTGTCACTCAAATAACCCAATTACTATTATATCAAATCTATTTTTGTTTATCAAATAACGTAAGTGGATTTCTCGTCACAGACTGTAACACCCCCAAAAACGTGTCGCAGCGGAAATGTGTCCGGGAGCGTTACTTCATAATACACAGCGCTAGATACAAGAGAACGACCTCTAAATGTGTCGTTTGAAAAGTAATCTCGTTGACTTCCTTGAAATTGATATAACATTTGTCCCATAATTGCATCACAATGAAAAGCTTGAAAGCTACACAATGAGATTTGATCATTTGTATGCAAGTAGAAATCCATAAATGAAATCTTGTCAAATTTTAGACTCCAGTGCACATCAAGTAGGCCACGCCTCTAATTCACCTGAGAAAAACATGCTTAAAAGTGTCAACATTAAAGTTGGTGAGTTCATAGGTTTGTTTAAATATAAATATTAAACCAAAGGTTTCCAACGTGTGTATGACCATTTAAATCCTTAAATGTCCTTCCAAAATATATGTATGATTTTTAGAAATCAAACAGTTGTAAAGCATTGGTTGCGGTAAATCAAATTTATATACTTATATAGTATAACTCTCGTAAGAATTCCTTCCAAAATACTTCTCAAACAAGAGAAATATAAGGTAAAAATCTCACTAAAGAAAACACAATTT
>BQNB010132944.1:0-18544 GCA_026074375.1 Tanacetum coccineum
AATAATTGAATCAAGGGATGCTATATTTAATGAGAATAGATTCTCTTTAGTCCCTAGACCAAGTCTCAGGATACCAAATGAAACTGGAGACATTGGTGGTTTAGTGGTCCCTGAAGAGGTCACTGAAGAGGTTGTACAACAACCTGAACCCGAGCTTAAAAAAAGCAAAAAGAATGGGACTTCAAAAAATTTTAGGCCTGAATTTCATTTATATTTAATTGAAGGAACAAGGGATGAGGTCTCTGACCAACACTCCTATTGCTTTAATGTTGAGGATGACCTCAAAAAATTTGATGAAGCAATGAAGTCCCAGTATGTTGCTTTCTGGAAAGAAGCAATTAATGATGAGATAACTTCATCATGGGCAACAACACTTGGGTGTTGGCTAATCTACCTCCAGGTTGCAAACCTCTTGGTTGAATGGATCTTCAAAAGAAAACTGAAGGTAGATGGAACTATTGAAATGTTCAAGGCAAGGCTGGTCATTCAGGGCTTTAAACAAAATTCAGGGATAGACTACTTTGATACTTATGCTCCGGTGGCACGTATCAGTACCATAAGACTGATGATTGCTATGGCATCAATTCACAATCTGATTATTCATCAGATGGATGCGAAGATAGCTTTCTTGAATGATGACTTGGATGAGGAGGTATATATGAACCAACCTCAATGCTTTATCATTCCTGGCAATGAAAACAAGGTGTGTAAACTGATTAAGTCTCTATATGGACTGAATCAAGCACCTAAGCAATGGCATCAAAAATTTGATGAAGTGGTTTTGTCTAATGGTTATTTACTTAACCAAGCTGACAAATGTGTATATAGCAAATTTGATGAATCTAGTAAAGGAGTTATCATTTGCCTATATGTTGATGACATGCTGATCTTTGGCACTGACCAACTTTAGGTTGACCTAACAAAGGAATTTTTGTCATCAAGGTTCTCTATGAAGGTCACGGGGGAGGCTGATGTTAACCTGGGTATAAAGATTAAACATGAAAGTAATGGAATAGCAATTTCTCAGTCTCATTATATTGAGAAGGTACTAAAGAAATTCAATTACTTTGATTGCACTCCAGTGAGTACTCCTATGGATACAAGTGAGAAGCTGATGCCTAATAATGGTCAGGTTGTATCTCAACTTGAGTATTCTGGGGCGATTGGCTGCTTGATGTATGCCATGACTTGTATAAGGCATGACATTGCATTTGTTGTGGGAAAACTGAGCAGGTATACTAGTAATCTTGGGACTCAGCACTGGCAAGCAATTTAAAGGGTACTGAAGTACTTAAAGAAAACCATGGACTATAGACTAACTTATACTGGTTATCCTTCAGTGTTGGAAGGTTACACTGATGCAAGCTGGATCAACAACACTAAAGACAATTCATCTACAAGTGGCTGGGTATTCCTGCTTGGTGGTGGGAAATTTCTTAGGCTTCCAAGAAACAAACTTACATAACTGGTTCAACAATGGAATCTAAATTTGTGGCTCTAGCCGCTGCTGGTAAGGAAACTAAATGGTTGAGAAACCTGATCCTTGAGATTCCATTGTGGTCCAAACCTATAACACCTATTTCTATCAGCTGTGATAGTGCTGCTACATTGGCAAATGCTTATAGCCAAATGTACAATGGGAAGTCTAGACACTTAGGTGTCAGGCATAACATGATTTATGAGCTGATCACGAATGGGGTGATATCTATAGAGTTTGTGAGGTCTCAACAAAACTTAGCTGATCACTTGACGAAGGGGCTCGCTAGAGACTTGCTTATAAAGTCTGCTGAAGGGATATGATTAAAGTCCAACTAAGTTGCTGAATGCTAGGATACCCAACTCCCTACTAAGGAAACTTGGTAGCTAAGTTTAATGTGGAAAGATGAACGTTCAGAGGACTGAAGCACATGTATTTACATATCATCCCAAGGATGCGCTTAGAACCTGCTGAAAAGGAGGATGGAGTCTTTACTTCTTAATGGTTAAGTTCTTTGAAAAAGTACTTAGCAAGAGCATGAATAAAGAGAAACCACCTATGTAAATGTTAAGGTTTTGCCGCTTTAGGGAGCATAGACTTTGGCTCTTACAACATTTATGAATTGGATTTGGACACATGGCTTGTATAGTGTCAGGAGTTTCTTATGTGTTTGAAAACTTGTGTGTATTTTATCTTCAGGTATTCAAATGGGTTGAAGGGTTCAATAATTAGATCACCATGATTCTCGAACATTTGAACGTGTAATTTACTAAGATGGAAATTCAATCCTCGGGACATTTTCATTTATGCACTTGTTTTGTTTAATGTTCAATTTTTCATGCAAAGAAATTGTACTAAATTGGGGAGGATTGTTGGAAATTTAGTGCAATTATGGGAATCGAATCATATTTGGAAATGGGTTTGGAGGTACGGAGTATACGCCTATTAAGTCACTGATTTTCCTTGATTCTTTTAGTGGTTAGAATTAAATGGGTGGTTACAAACATTTAAGTGGCAGGTTTGACTACATTAAATGTTTTGTTACAACTTTTGCCAATTTAAGTGGCAGATTTGATTGCCTTAAATGACTATATATTTAATTTGTTCATGTAACCACTAATTCCTAAATTATGGAGGATAATTATGGAAGAGATTAATTGGCTATTAATCTCTTATTAATTCCATTCACTAGGTTTTGAGTAAATCCCCTATAAATAGGGATCACAATTGCATGGAAACATACATAGAAAAAAAAACACATAGAAACGCAGGGTTCTTGATCTGTTCCTAGAACAAGAACAAACACTTGGTTTTATCCCAAGGAGGTATTCGTGATACCCAGGAATAGGGTCGAATAATTTTCTTTAGAAAGTGATTACACGACTTCAAGTGATATCCGGTAACCATCTTTGGTAATTAGCTAGGCTATTGATTATCTTCACCTTGATATGGGCTCTCCACAACCAACAAGTTATGTAGTTTAGTACTTGTTATATAATCTTTTTGACGAATATTACATTATATATCCGAATTTTGGTACCTGGTCAGGCCGATGGAAGTAGAGGTGTCATTCAGGTTGGATGGGTTGTAATTTATGTTAATCCGGTCAAGTTAATTTGGTTTCAAGAAGTGATAACAAACCCAGACCAGTTATCACTTTGGCTAACCCCAAATTCTTATTATAGCCTAATATGACAACACATTGTTTTAACATCAGCGTAAAATATTATGTTGACTATAAAAGCAGAGGTGTTAGGGTTATGGAATAATCACCAAATTGGTGAGATGTATATTGCTTCATATATAGTACATAAGTTACAAGTAATATAGGTAACAATATTTCCTATCATACAGGAGATAAATACTAATGAGATATATTCTACATATATATATATAACAAACTCAAGGATTTGTAGATCCTTAAGATACGATGCTATTACCCTCCCGCAAGCCAAGTGGGGGTAGACCAACATGAAGCTTGGATCGAAATGATTCAAAAAGTGGTTTTGGCAAACTCTTTGTGAATATCTTAAAGTTATAAATAAACATTTTAAAGGAGGAATTAACTTTGTGAGTTGGTGCAGTCATTTGGTATTGAGGGAGTCCCTCAGGGGGAATTGCCAGGTTAGTGACAAGCCAAAAGGCAACAATGTTGTTGGTCCTTCAGTTGTCAATATGGTGGAGCATAACAACTCCTTCAGGTATAATGACAACAGCCAAAAGTTCAATATAGACCCAATATTTGTCATAGACTCAATGAACCAATCCTAGCCACTCATTTTTTCATCAAAAATAAAAAAAACTCACTTTCCACCTTTTAAAAAAAATTAAATATCTCACACACTGTTAATCGTTACGCAAAACAAAGCATACCATCGCGACGAGAATTACATGAGTGTGGTGTATGTGCTGACTACTTCTATTCCTGAAGATGGTGATGATGATGCAACCGTGGAACAAATCAGGAAAAGGGCCAAGTGGAACAATGATGACTATGTCTACAGAGGTTTAATCCTCAATGGTATCTCTGATTCTTTATTTGATATTTACCAGAATGTTAAATCTTCCAAAGAACTATGGGATTCCTTGGAGGCCAAATATATAGCTGAGGATACATCAAGTAAGAAGTTCCTTGTTAGTAATTTCACAAATTACAAAATGACTTATTCAAGGCCAGTTTTGGAACAATACAATGAATTTCTTGGTATACTTGGAAGGTTTACACAACATAAGATGAACATGGATGAGGCCATTCAGGTCTCTTGTATCATTTACAAACTCCCTCCTTCTTGGAAAGATTTCAAGCACACCTTGAAACATCTCAAAGAGGAGTTAACTCTTGTTGAGTTGTGCAGTCATCTGTACATTGAGGAGTCCCTTAGGGTGCAGGATAGTGACAAGCGAAAAGGCAACAATGTTGTTGGTCCTTCAGTTGTCAATATGGTAGAGCATAACAACTTCTCAAGGTACAATAACAATAAGGGTAAACGTAAACATCATGATAACATAAGGGATGATCCTAACAAGAAGGCAAAACCTACTTGTTAGAAATGTGGCAAAACTGGTCACATTAAAAGGGATTGCAAAGCTGTTAATGTTGGCAACAAAGCTAATGGTTCAGGCACAAAGAGTTCGGTGGATGGTTCATCCAACTCACTAAAAGGTCAGAATATGTTTAATAAATCTCTTCAGGTTTATTATGTTACATATGTATCTGAAGCTTACTTTTTGCAGGATGATAATGTTGCATGGTGGGTTAACTCATGAGCAACAGTTCATGTGTGTAAAGATAGATGATGGTTCAAGACATATGAGTCGCGGAATGATGGATCTATTCTTCATATAGGAAATGAGTCAACAACCCTGATGCATGGACGTGGTTGTGTAGATCTTAGGTTTAGTTCTGGAAAGATTGTTTCGTTGTTTAATGTTTTGCATGTTCCTAATATAAGGAAGAATTTGATTTCTAGTAATGTTTTAAATAATTGTGGTTATAAACAAGTGATTGAATTTAATAAATTTGTTTTATCTAAACATGGTGTGTTTATTAGTTTTGGTTATTTGAGTAATCAAATGTTCATGCTTAGTATTGTTAATGATAATATTGCTACATCCTTTATGTCAACCTCTAAACTGAATGATTCAATCCTATGGCATGCTAGACTAGGCCATGCCCACTTTAAGAGGATGCAAGATATGTCTAAGGATGGGTTAATCCTAGATTTTGACATGGACACTGAAAAATGTAAGACTTGCATGCTAACCAAAATAACTAAGAAACCCATACACACCCTCATTTTGATACCAAGCACACAAGGAGTACTAAGTCTTCTTACAAGGACGTAAGAGGGGTACACGAACCAAGGATTGGGGTATTTGATAAGTTTTGGAAACTTTGGTTGGTTATTCGATCGTGTTCACATCGTGGGTTGACATTCTAACTCGAACCGAACTCTAGGACCCTTGTAAGTCGAACTAAGCTCGTTATTATCTATATCTCATTCATTTTATTCATGCCTAGTGGTAAGAGTCACGTTAACTTGTGTGTAACAAGTTAACGTGAGCATGAACGTGCATGGTTCAACCCATGCACGGTTCACGCACATATATTACAAGTACATGATCTTGTGTGGTGCTAACGTGTATAAAATGTGGTTTAATATCGAGTTAAGGCATAAGCTTTACGCTTAGATTTCAAAAATGGAAACTACCTTGAAAGCTATCACATATATTCGAATTATACAAACCCTATACGTTAACTTTTCACAAAAATGAAATGTCTTGGCTTGGGAACGCGTACATTAGCTCATGGAACGAGTGCATGTGATTAAACGCGGATAATTAATCTCAACGAGTGCTTAACGAAAGATTACAAACCCTAGAATATAAATAGTGAACATTAATGGACCACAAATTGAGTTCGTTTAATCCTAACAGCCCACTATTGGGCCCAGCAGGCCCAACAGGCCGTAGGCTATAAGACCTCAGCTTATTAATAAGCTCCACGAGCTTATTAAGAAACCTAAGGTGCTTATTGAACTCACATGGATCTTGATATACCAAGGAAACCAAATCGGACCCTTATTGGGCTTAGTAGCCCATTACCGAGTCCAACCGCGAGCCTTTAAGCCACAATAAGCTTAAACAGCTTATTTGTGAGCTTAAACAGTTTAATAAGCTTATTATGAACATAGAAATGCTAATGGGCCTTAAGTGAATAAGCCTAAAGGCTTAAAAGGCTTATCGAGTTCGTAATGGGCCCAAAAGCCCATTAACGAGCTTATTTGCTTACTGAATAAGCCGAACATAAAAACAGACCCAATGATGCTTAATAAGTCTAGAAAATAAGTTGTATAATGTATGAAACCTTTTACAAACTTTTCGGGTTGAGTTATTGGGCTAACGAGCCCAATAAGCTCAAATAAGCTCACCCGAGCTTATTTTTTAGCTTAACAGTTTTAAATAAGCTTAAGGAGGGCTTATGTGCTTTTGAAATTTAACTTGGACCTTTAAATAGCTTATTGGACCTTAACGGGTCCAATAAGGCCCAATAAGCTCAATAAGCCAAAATAAGCTCATCCGAGCTTATTTATAGGCTGACAACAGCTTATGTAGCTTATTGGAGTTAATAAAACCAATTGCCACTTGTTGGAACTTAATCGGGCTTAAAATGTGATTTTTACAAGTTAAGGGACTAATTGTGTAACTTTGTAAACTTGAGGGTTAAAACTGTCAAAACTGTTTCCATAAAGTCTAGGGGCTGTTTTGGACATTTCTGAAACTTAAGGGACTGTTTGGAACATATAAGGACCTAAAGTGCAATTATTGAAAAATTGAAGGACTAAAAGTGTAATTTTGGAAACATAAGGGTTTAAAGTGTAAATACTATATTTTCATAAACATAAGGACTGTTTTTTTAAATATAGAAAACCTAAGGGTATTTCATGGACAAAGGTAAATTTAATAACCACTTAACATACCGGTCGAGTTATAAAGTCTCTGGGCTCGGGTTTTGTTGGGGATTAACCGAAAAATATACAATTATTAGATTCCTATCGAGCCCGTTTCCCGATAATATCCGATTACAACGTTAAAACTATTAAATACCGGAGCTCCAACGTAGAGTTAACGAACTTCCTTGTTCGACTCATAAATTGAGGTACAATCTCCCTCGAGTGAAGGTCTTGAACCCGGGACGCAGCTTCCTCTTCTAAATTTTGACTCAATACAATGAGGTTAACAATCTCCCCCGAAGTGAGTTTCTGGGAGAGAAAGGAGTTCATTGATGACCACTCTTCTACGAGATCATGTGAGAGATTGCTTTTGTGTTTAAGATCGAGTGTTTCTGGGTCTTTGTTTCGTTTATTTGTTGTTAGGCTTGTTCCTTCATGCTTTGCGATCTTGACTTTGAGCCTTTTGTCATGTCTGTTTATCGTCTTTGCCATTTGCGTATCCCTTATGTATTTTGACAAAACGATGCTCATTACTTTTTTGTCTTATCTTGAGAAGCTTCAAATAGAGAGTTTGCGGAGTCTTTGTCTTTTGATCTTGTGCATTCTAGATGTATGTCTTTCGTCGATTGAGAATTTGAATGGGATTGAGGTTGACGTTACGACCGTTTGACCTGCAGGTTTACGTAGTGATAAACGAGAAAATTGATTTGAAAATCAATTCGAGTGTACTCGGTAAGAGATTTTTGTCACACAGCGAGAGTGTAAAGTTTTTATCAAAATTCTCAAACCGTCAATTATCATTTAGGACCAAATTGATATCCAGTTGTCACAAGTTTGATTCATATAGAATTCGCATCGTCACTACCAAAAGCTTGTTCGAAGCTGGCGCAAGCAGGATTTCCATTTCATTATGAATACTTATAGTTTCACTAGGCTGGTTCTGGCAAATATCACATTGATATTTTATGGACTCTTGATAACAGCTTGTGAAACTGATGATGTTCACAAGTGTTTGAATTAAATTGTGTCATAACGAGATTTTTATGATCTCTTGCTCTGAGACTCGATTAGCGCATTTTTGGTTTTAGTACTCGGAGGCTGGTGCATATTGCCACCTATTTTTAATATTTAAACGATCTTGGGAATTTAGATGTTCAATAGATATACGATGTGTATCCTCCGTGATAAAATGAGGACAAGTTTCTGTTAGAGAAACCGAATGGTTGGGAAGGGTTGTGCATTGGCTCATCAACTGGGTCCATGATGTCATTTTCAATGTCAGCCATAACTTGTGATTCTGACAAACATATGTATTGGACACCCTGGTTTCGCTGCCTTAAGTTGTGTGGATGGCTTCTTTCTTAGACCTTTATACATCCCTTTCTTTTTCATTCTTCAACTGCCTCAATGCCTTACCAAGCACGCATTACTAACACCTTGTTGTGATTGTTCCGTGTTACCTCAATTCTAGTCGGCATTATTTCCCATTTACATTATCTTCAATCATACCTAAGGACTGCTATTTCTAACTTTGGATTATCCTAGGTAGATCATCCGGTTCGGGTTGGATCCAATAGGATTGTTCCTAACCTACACCTTATGCTTCGATTCTCGGTGAATTTAAGATGTTGTTGGGTATAGATCGAACACATAAAACCTTTTCTTCAGCACATTAAGTCGGACTTTAGATATATTTTAATTAACATTTTCTCCCCTTATTTTAAATATTAAACCCTTAGTATTTTGAATTTTCCTTGTATTAAAAAATATGTCTTGAAAAGTTCTGTGGGAGGAAAATTTTGGTCGCTGATGTTTGGAACATTTGATTATGTTTTGAATACATAAGCAATGGTCGTTGCTGATGTATCCAAGAACATTAAAACTCTTTGGTTTTCGAAAAAACTCCCCATCCATAAAAATAGGACAATTGAAAAATGTTGTCTTTTTGAAAACTTGTGAGGGTTGGAGTGTTGAACACACAATTTTGAAAGATTATAATTTGTCATCGGAAATTCTTGAAAATTATGGTTAACTTTTTGATAAACCAAAATGTAGCGGACATTCTTTCTAAACGGTAAGGGTAAAAAGCGCACTGAAAGTACACTATCCTTTTTCTTGAGCTAAAGATATTGAATGTCTTGTAAGAACAGCTCAAGACTGAGAAACGTTAATTTTCTCGTTTTGAGGATAAGTTATAAACCTTCCTTTATTTGAAGTGGGGTCATATGCACTTCGACCTTTCACATAAGCCACTAGAAAATTAGAAATGACATGTTTTGAAACTATTTGCAACTCTCGCTCGAACTTCATTTACACACCCGTGTCAATGTTAATCGACATTTCTAAGCACGTAAATGTTATCGATTCCAAGAGACATGTCGAGAAGAATCTTTTTGGAAATTTTCTGATTTTCTAATTTTGTATTTTCTATATATATACCTGTTGTCCTCAGCATTGCTATGTGAAGGTGGAATAGTAATCCCAACTCTTGTCGTGATGTAGCTGTCTTGTTTGCTTAAGGAACAACTTTTGGAACCAGCTTTGAACTTGACTGTTCATTGCTGTGGTCTTGAATTCCGAGTTCTGAACGGT
The DNA here is from genome assembly GCA_026074375.1 of Tanacetum coccineum. Classification (NCBI taxonomy): domain Eukaryota; kingdom Viridiplantae; phylum Streptophyta; class Magnoliopsida; order Asterales; family Asteraceae; genus Tanacetum; species Tanacetum coccineum. The sequence continues at coordinate 9,523 of BQNB010132944.1, forward strand.
TATGATCAGAAGTCATTTGATGAAGAACGAGGCCTGAACTGATGTGAACAGACATCATGTGCCATGAAGGACGAGGCTTGATCTTTGCGATTAACGTCTTTTGAACATTAAGGAAACGGGGCCTGACAGTGTTATTTTCAGATAGACACCATTTTGATATTGACGACCGAGGCTGAACTGGCTGTGTTCAAACGTCATCTAAGATTTAATCTTTTGTGACAACCATTCTGGCCTGGTTTCTTCGATATCAAAAATTGTAGCTAAACCACACTCTGAGAGTTTCTGCTTTTCATTGTGTAGTGCATCTGCATTTAGGGTTCAAGTGGGTTTTGCTTTTGACCATTGAATGACGTACTGCACTTAGAAACCCAGAGTTTGTTTGCCTGCATGATTATGAGGGCTCTAATCTAATATTGACCATGCGCGGGTTCATTGTCAACCTTATTTGTGCTAAAGGCGAATATCTTTCTAGTAGGAACCCATCTAAGACCAATTGTCTTGAAAATTCTACCCGTCGATTTCCAGCTAAGACAAGATCTAGGAGTCATTGTTTTCTCAGGGACAGTGGTAGTCTTTTTGTTTGAGACCTATGTCATGTTGGGACTCTGGTTTCTGGTTTCTTAGATGCACTGATTTTCTACAGGCAATATATCTCTTTGTTGTCTTATGGATTTTGCATCCTGTTTCTGGCGTGGCACGTAGCAGGATTTAACGTGAGAGGTATTCTAAGACGCATTCATATGATTTGCACTGTAACGGCACTTGTGTCAGTCAGACATTGCTAGTCATTGAACTTCAGAATGGCTTTGGTGTCCTATGTTATCAAAGTGAAACATCTTTGTTTGAATCTGACTACTCATTGATGCTTGGGACAATTCCTGGTTTTGGTTTGAACATTAGCAGTGTTGGTAATCTAGCCTGGATCAATCTACTAGGTTTTCCATTTACTTCTTTGTCTTTCTGAAGTTGTGCACTTTCTTAGTTTCTCTAGGTAGTAGTTATGAAACCCCTGTCATTTGAGCCTACTTTTTGCCTTGGTGACTGATGGACACATGCTTTGGGAAAATTCCTAGAGGGGCAGGTGCAATTACATTGGTGTTTCCGAACTGCTTGTTTTTCTAATCTGAGGCAAATTCTGTGAGTGACTTGTTTAAACAACCCATCCGACACATTAGTTTTATTACCGATTGTTTCGTTTGAAAAATTTTCCCCTTCATTTGGAGAATTTGAAAAAGGAGTCGGTTTCCTAAAACTGATGGTTTTGGGATTCGTTGAGCATTATTTGGTGTCGAATATAAAAGATGGTTTTATTAAACTGAGTTTCATACAGATTCCCTTGCAGTTCTCGATGAGTTTTCTATACTACTTGATGGCTATGTTCTTTGTTCTTGATTTGAGCTTTCAATCTTGTATTTCATGATATTGTTCTCGTTCTGTTCGAAAATACATTGATCCGTTTTCTTTGCAAACTTAAGTTGTTTTTCATTGTTCTTTACTTGTTTGTATAGCAAGTTCTAGAGAAAGCGAGTGTTTTTTCAAGTTTAGAAAAACTTTTTAACAAATTATTTTGAACTTTCTTTGTTAACAGATTCGGTTTGTTTTGAACAGCTTTAGTGCCAAGACATTACTTTCTTTGACTTTTATGGAAGCTACAAGCATTGGAATTCAGTATTAGTATTTAAAAACAGCCAGAGAATGCAATACGAAATGTAACATCTTTAGACACACACTCTTCGAGAAGTAGATTCATATATGTTTGAAAATCAGCCTTTTATGATACAGTTCGTCATAGCTCCTTTTCCAGGGAATTAACGTACTCCATAATCGTCATTCATTTCCTTTATTAGTTATGAAAAAAACAAGATTGTCTCAGTATCGTTTGTCTGAAAGATTGCATTAACAAGATTTGATCAAAAACTTCCATACTGTCTTAGCAGTTGGGTTGGAAAATGACTATAGTATGATTAGACCAAGTTTGTTGACAAATTGTCTTAAATGATTGAAGGTTGTTTGTAATTTCGTTATAAAGTTGTTACTTTTACTAAATGATTTAGGACATGGGGTAGAATGCACGTTTTTAGCAATTGTTTGGCTTTGTCCTAACAAACGTTTTTCTCCACATTGTCTCTAACGTCTTTAGCGCGTCCAACTGATCAAGATAGGTTTTGGTGGTGGGTTTGGAATAGTTTCATAAAGGACTATTTTGATATGTGTAATTATATGGTTTCAACTTTGTCTTTATCAATTTTTGATCTACTCTTCCTTTGTAAGAGTTACTATCTCTTCCTATTCTAGGGGCAAATTGTTTGCAGGATCAGAGGTATTTTTCATATGGGATCTTCATACAAACAGGGCTTATCAGATTGAGCTTTCTTGAGGTAATTTGGATTAGCAATATAGGTTGATCTCGCATTACTCCGGGGGTTTGCGTATTTGGGTGCTAACATGTGAATGGTCTGGATTGTACTGATTGCGTTTATGAAGAATTTCATTTATAATACTTTATTTGTTTGGCCATTTCAATCATTCGTGTCATTGTCTTTCCCTTCTTAACCTTTAATCCGAAATAACCTTGGTTTTCTCTTTGAGTTGACCTTCAAAATTTGAGACCTATTTAACAGACTCTTTTTGAATAGTCTTGTGTTTTGAGTTGACAACTGAAATTTATAGGTTTTAGTTTTTAAACCCTCTTTTATGTCAATGTCTTTAAGAGCTATATCGTTCCTAGAGTTTCATTTAAACTTTGTTGATAAGTATTTGCTAATCACTCGTTGGTCATTAATGGGCCGTGTAACTTACTCACGCTCAGTTGGTTGGTCTGAAGTGCACTCAGAGCACTTTCCCGTAGGCTAGTAGCCTCAACAGTAGGCCCTATAGTTCTCAGGTTGGGTTTTGGGCACTCTTCAGTTCTTGAGTTTATGGAATTGGTTTGTTTCTTTATTGCTTTAATAACCGTTTGTTTTTCTCCGTATTCAAAAGTCAAATTGCAATTAAATTAAGCAAGCGTCGCGGTCATAAAACATTTGCCGCATTTTGATCAACCTGATGATCATAGTGCATATATTTGATGACTCAGGAATGAGCATTGCTATCATCCTATCCAACCACCTATGTTCGATAATGGATTCAGGTTGCTCAAGAATGTCGTCTCACATGGCAAACACATCTTTTCATCATGTTTGTACTGTTCCAATTGGCTTGATAGTAGAACTGGATTCTTCAGGTGAGACCTCCTGAATCTTTGCCATGTAATTGTAATGTGCTTCCAATTTATGTTTATCAATCTCTTCATTTGATACAATCCCACTGCTTGTTTCATCTCCTGAACTTGTAACCGATGATCGAACTCTTGAACCCTTGCATTGTTGAATCTGCAAACTGTCTTTCCACTCACTTTTTCCATGTCATCTTCAGCTCTTGTCTGAACGTGCTTTTTTATTATACATTGCAAATGGAGTTCTAGTTTTGAATTCGTGTTTCCTTGAAAGGTTTGGAGCTTCCATGGTAAGTGTATGACATTTGAAATCTTTGTAATATTTCCGAGCATTTGTATTATACTTGGAAAGCTCGTACATCTTTGAAGGTTATGGAAATGTTCAAACTTGCCTTTGATCGCCTCGCTCAATTAGAATGAATCCTTCTCGTGATGTGTTCATTGCTCTGATTGCATTTCCAAATTCTGCATGTTTTCGAGATAGACTGACATGAAAAGTCCTTCATTCGCATCAAGAGTCAGGTGAAAAGCTTACCTAAACGATCGTACGTTGAGTGGTTTGAGCATCGTGAACTGAATGATCGGAATCAGCGGCCAATGATTTAATTGTACTAAAAACAGATAATTTTCTGGCTAGGGTTAATGCTGTTTGTTTAAATAGGCCTCACCAAAAAATGAAACGGGCCTAAAAATACATATGGCCGTGGACTAGAACAAAAACAAGTCTTACAAATTTCAAAAAACTGATAAATGTCAATACAATCATAGAGAAAAACGATCGGTTGTGGGCCTGCTGATAAATCCGTATCCTAGCTAAAGGATGGTTACAACCCGTGATCGGGTCTCGTTTTCTCTTTGATTGAGAGGTCAAGGGCCTAAAAACGGATGAGGATCAAAAGTTCGATGGCTGTTTTATGAAGACCCGTTTCTTCACACAAGCGTTTCTAGACAAAGAACGCAATTGCTATCTTTAACAAAACCGCAGTGACTTTTGATCACAACGCAATGAACTATATCACAATACGCGAGGTTGATGATTTGGGTCAAAACGCAATAGTCAAAAGCATGGTTAAAACGCAATGAATTTTGGTCAAACGCTTGAAACTTTGTCAAACGTAATGAAATTTTGTCGCAAAAACGCAAGAAATTTTGTTCAAAAAAACGCAAGGAAATTTGTCAAAATACGCAAGAAATTTGGTCAAACGCAATGAAAGTGTTCAAACGGCAATGAAATGTCTTCAAAACGCACTGCAAGCATCCGCATTGATACACAAACCAAACGCAACCAAAAAATCAAAACGAAGCTGAATAAAATCCAAACGCAACAAGGAGGAAAATCAAAACGTCCACATGAATTTTGCTCAGTTTGTCAAAACGCAACGACGAAAATATAGATTTTTTCTCATATATCGCTAAAATCCCCCATTTAGACCTTTTAGCTTGTTTTCTCTTGCACAATTTAGCTATTATGCCTAGACTAGCTTAATAACATAAAACATTCACAATCTAAGCACAAAAATTCGGGTTTGATTTTTTTCTTTAATATTACACCCGCATTTTGTCTTGTTTAACCACAAGATCAACCACGAAATCCACATGTAGCTCTGATGCCAATTGTAGGATCCGTTAAACCTTCACCTTATAGAATCAAGCCCGGGCATCGGAAATAGACAATGAGGAGGAGAGATGAGTTGTTTAGAGAGAGAAATAGGGGAGAGAAAAGAGAGAAAGAGAAAGGATTTCTTAGAAATGAGAAACCCATCACCAATTACTTTTCCACGTGGAAAAGATCCTTATATAGCCGGCCGACACTTAAAAGTAACGCGCGGGATATTTAACTAGGACCCGAGCTCGGGTTTTGCTTGGGATTAAACCCAAAACAATATAAAGATGATTAGATTCACTATTCGAGCCCGATCCCGATAATATTCTATTTTTACACTTTAACTAAATAAAGGACGACGGCGTCATCGTAGAGTGCCCGAACTTCCTTGTGGACTCAATAACTTGGTAGCTTCTGATAACTATTTGTAGGATTCCGTTAACTTCATTCATAGCCTCAAACACGAATCGAAAACTAGAATTGAGGAGGCGAAGATGAGTTGTTTAGAGAGAGAAAGAGAGAGAGAAAAGAGAAGAAAAAAGTGATAAAGAGATTTAGAGAAATTGAGGAACAACTGAACACCTTTACTTTCCAAGTGGAAAAGTTCCTTATATACCCGTACATTTAAAAAGTGACGCGGCGGGATATTTAAACTAAGACCGGGGTCTCGGGTTTGCTTAGCTTTAAAACCCGAAACATATCATTATTCGATTCACTATCGAGCCCGATTCCCAATAATTATTCCTTTATTACAAGTTAAATAATTAATGGGACCGAAGCTCCCCATCGTGAGTGACCGAATTCCCTTGTTCGACTCAATAAATTGAGGCTAACCACTCCACGAAGTGAGGTCTTGACACGGGAACGAGCTTCCTGTATTGACTCCGAATAAAATTGAGGCTAACGCAAAAAAAATGTCAAACTGTTTTTTTCATAAAGGCTAGGGGCTGTTTTGGGACATTTCTGAAACTTAAAGGGACTCTACTTTGCAACATATAAAGGACTAAAGTGCTATTATCGAAATAATTAAAAGGACTAAAGTGTAATTTTGAAACACATAAGGGGTTTAAGATGTAAATACTATATTTTCATAAACCATAGGGACTGTTTTTGTAAATCTAGAAAACCTAAGGGTTTTTCTGGACAATAGGTAAATTTAATAACCACGTAACATACGGTGAGTTATAATGTTAGGCTATCATACAAGTTCACCTACCGATCTAATACATATGACTATATTTCTTAATTACCACGTTTCTCCTATACAAAATAGTGTGTAATCGTATACCTTCCAAAGCGCCATCAAGCACCACAAAATACATTAAACATGTGCACCCACTACCCAAGTGATCACAGTATATATACACTAGTCAAAAATTACTGTAGTCTTACACATTTAGTGTTAGTCTAAATATGGTAGGACTAAGTTGTAGTTTATGCATTAAGTCGTTAGCCTAAACTTGTAGACTAAGACTGGCCGTACTTACTTAGGTATTTGACGGTGTGATTCATTGCCATTCTTGGATATAATTATCATTTTCAGAGGACTACTTACTAAGGTGAGTTCATAGCCCCATGTTTTACAATTACTTAAATGATTTACATCTTTGGGGTGAGAACATGCTTTGTTTTACAAATTGGACGCAAGTGTACATTTTATACTATGATTACGTGTTTGCCTAAGTAGCGATAACCCACTGAGCCCTTTATCATGAACTGTCAATTACTAGATTGTGAGCGCGAATGTTATAAATAGATCTATTTGGGATTGACATCCCCGTTTGGGTGAGTAGCGCTCACTGTGCCGGGTTGCCGGACAACAAACGTATACCATGTCGGATTTGGGATGTTGCGGGTTAGAACATCATTCACGGGCAATGTTGGCAATTTATTGCATCCATACATGTCGAGCTTCAGTGTCATGAGCTTAGGAAAACGTAATTACTTTTTATGATGTTTGCATTTGTTGCTTAATCATACACTTGGAAATCTTGCGGTCCTACAGTTTACATACATAAACCTATGAATTCACCAACTTTATGTTGACGTTTTAAGCATGTTTTTCTCAGGTCAATAAGGCACGAGGTGCAATGATACATTGGAAGTCACTAATTGAAGAGTCAATATTAAAGATTTGGGTCGTATTACATTTTGGGAACATTTGTTATAAACCGGAATCTTTATTTATATCGTCGAACAATTTGAAGCCGTGAGCTTATGTAATGAACAAGTATTTTGTTAAATCAAATGTATCTTTTTAAACGACATGTTTAGTGGTCGTTCTCATATCTTGTGCTATTGATCTATGAAGTAACGCCCTCGGATATTCAACATTCCGCTGCTACCCAGATTTTAGGGTGTTACAGATACCCATAAATTTCATTTAACTGTACAAGGTTTTGTAAACATTTCAAACCAAGTTTAGGTTTTCAGAAGGAGATTATGACGTAATCTAGAAATAGGTTACGCCGTAATCATGTGGAAAAATAATTTTAAGTTTTTTATTAGTAAGGGTTACGGCGTAACACAAAATAAGGTTACGATGTAAACGCATTCGTTACGGTGTAACTAGAGTTGTTACGCCTAGACAGAACCCTTTTTACCACATGAATACGAGATGGTATGATCTCGAATTCTTCTTCCTAGCTGAGAAAACCTGCAAAACAAAGTGAGAAACGTACAAAGCCAACTAAATTGCAGAGATTCAAATTACAAAAAGGATAAGCATGGGGTGCCTCCCACGAAGCGCTTGTTTTTGTTTGAGTCACGAGCTTGACACCACCCTTATTTTCCAAGTAATAAGGTGTTCTTCCCCTCACTTGAAATCAAGTGCGAGTGAGAGTAGCAATAAACACCATGAGAACGTATTTGCTACCAGGTAAGGAAGTGATAGATTACTATTCTGCTGATGAGATTTCATTTCCCTTCTTGTCTTACTGGTTTTGTTTGATGGTTTTGGTAATTGGCTTACTCTATGAGGTATGCTCAAGGAATCTCCTATTAAAGATAAACCATTTAATAGTTTAATAAAGTTACCATTTTTATTAACCCCGGTCATATCAAACAACTCCTTTCCACATTCGTTCAAATGCTTGTCCAAAATAAGATTAGTAGCCGGTTCTACATAATCATCATCTGGCGGTGTGATGTGAATTGTCTTAGGAGTCAAAGGTTGCATCACACCATCATGTAGAGGAATATCATAATCCTATTCCTCTTCCCTTATAACTTTTACCTCATCACGGACTGGACCTATTGGCCTATATGGTTGCACCACTATTTTAGGGTTAGGTAAAGTGTGTATGATAGGGGTGAGTATTTTCCTAAGCCCTTCTACATAATGTCCCAACCATCATCCATGTCCCCTTCCTTTTCCTGAGCTTTCTTTTATGAATCATACAATCAGTTTTGCGAATTTTGAAAGGGTTACCCTTTTGTTCCTGCAAATGTCCTGGAAATGACGTAGGTGGTACATAAGGGTGAACAACAGGCAAGTCACGAGGAACCGACTCCTTCATGTCTTTCGTACCTATTTTTGTTTTTGCCTTGACGCTATCCTTTGCGTTAGTGAGGACCATTTGGGTTAATTGATCAACTTTTACATGCAGGTTCTTTGTAGTAGTGTCAAGTGCCTTTAAGTTCATGTCTATGTTTTTAATAAATTTCCAAATCCATTCATCAAGAGCGGTTTTCTTTTTAATTGATTCTTCACAATATTTGATGATGGTTTCCTTAGAGGATCCTATATACTTATCCTGCTCAACTGCCCTCGGTTAGGTACACCCCTTCGCAGGTCTTGCAACTCACTTGAAAAGCATGAATATTCTCATTAAGTTTCTTCATATTAACGTTATTTGAGCTATCGTTGATTCTTTCCTTAGTAGATGCTCCATCATACCAATTACGTGAATGGTATGTCATGACTTGTATTGATTTGAGGGCTTAAGTTGGTGTCATCAGAGGAATGAACCCCTTAGAGTCTAGCATTCTGCGGGTAGGGATAATTAATCCAGTGTAAAAGATCTAAACGTTTTGTTGGCTATTCAAATCATGCTGCGGACATCTGTATAGAAGGTCAATGTATCTTTCCCATGCATGATACAACGGCTCGTCCATCCCTTGCTCGAAATTGCGGATTTCTTCTAATTTCTTGGCAGTTTTAAAAGGTGGACAATATTGCCTGATGAATGTTTTCTCAAGAAGAT
>BQNB010132945.1:3185-18544 GCA_026074375.1 Tanacetum coccineum
AGTAGCTATGTGGAAGGAAGAAAGATATTTGAACTTCAAAAAGAACAAGCAAAACTAGTTATAAAGGCTATCCAATCAATATATATTCCAGGATCCCAGTGAGTACACTTTTCATAAATCGTTTATTAAAGAAGACCAATTACCTAGAAGTAGTTAATAATGTTTGATTTTACATACATTATTTAGATTTTTGCCTACAAAAAGTAACAGGAGGATGAAGGAGATTAACCGTAACGTGATGAGTTCAGTAATGGAGATTATTAACAAACGGGTGACTGCAATGAAAACGGGGGAAAGTAGTAAAGAAGACTTGTTGGGCATATTATTGGATTCAAATTACAAAGAAATCAAACAGCAAGGGAATAACAACTCGGGACTTAGTATTGATGATATCATTGAAGAATGCAAACTCTTTTACTTTGCAGGGCAAGAGACCACTGCGAATTTGCTCGTTTGGACTATGATTTTGTTGGGTCATCACACGAATTGGCAAGATCGCGCTAGAGATGAAGTTTTAAATGTGTTTAAAGATAAAAAACCAGATATTGATGGCTTAAGTCGCCTAAAAGTTGTAAGTTTCTATGTGCTTAAATTTATGAATTTACCACTTAACTATACAGTAATCCATACCAAACACACAGTATTAAATTACGTATAACTTATAAGTACCGGTTTTGCAGTTTAATATGATATTGCAGGAGGTACTTAGGCTATACCCACCGGGTGTAGGACTAGGACGAATGAATTATGAAGAAACTAAAATAGGAAACATAACATTACCGGCTGGGTCACACTTTATGTTGCATATGATGCTTTTACATCATGACCCTGATTTATGGGGTGACGACGTGAATGAGTTCAACCCAGATAGATTTGCTGAAGGTGTGTCAAAGGCAGGCATGGGACTAGCCTCGTACTTTCCATTTGGAGGGGGTCCACGCATATGTATCGGACAAAATTTTGCTATGTTAGAAGCAAAAATGGCGCTCGTTATGATTCTACAACGCTTCTCTTTCGAGCTTTCTCCATCATACTCGCATGCTCCACATATGATTCTCACGTTGCAACCTCAGTTTGGCGCTCAACTGATTTTGTGCGAACTTTAGTGCTTATTGTGGTTTGCTTGTATTGTACCGTTTTGTTTTCGTTATTGTATTCAATGTATAATTTGGATTCTGTTTGCTAAATAAGCGTGTCAAAAAATTTACATGTTTCAAGACCCCTAATAATACATCTCAAGGTGTGAAACTCGCATTATGTCCAACAATATGAGGTAAATATAGGATAAAAACTATTTGAAAATGACCTAAACTAATCAACCCGACTAAAATTTACAGCTCAGGAAGAGATAACAACTTAACGCACAGAAAATACTTGTGAAACATCTGTGCGCAACTGATAAGAAAAGCAGGGGAACCTATACTATATGGACAAGTATGAGATAACAAGATTAAAGACCATAACATGATGAAAAGTAACATTATAATGATATTAGACCAAGATGGTTACTTTAATAAACCTAACGTCTATTCTAACTACGCATAAAATATCTTTCTCATTATTAAAAAAACATATCAGGCGTATCTTCAGGCCTGATGAAGACACCAAGCTTCTTCAAACAAGGCCATGCGTAACACACTTCATCAGCGCCATGCGTGTCAACCTTGTATCTTCAGGCCTGATGAAGACACCAAGCTTCTTCAAACAAGGCCACAAAACTTCTTTTTGGCGATTATTGATACACATGTCAATAATCTGTCTAATGGGCTCGTAAACAAACTGAACAAACCCACGTTTGCAAGATCCAGACCCGGTATTCTTAGTGGTCCACTCCTTTGTTTTGGGGTCATAGAAGTTGTCACCCCAAAGCTTTTCCATCATCTTTTCCTCATCAATACGAAACTTAGAAGCATACATTTTTGCAAAGTGATTCAATGTAAAAGCAGAACCATGGAACCCAGTAGAGAATGCGACAGTACCTTTCTCGGGGTAAACATCACCAAGAAGAGGATCCTTATGTGTTGAAATGATGCCATTAACACTTTCAATAACCCGTTGGAATTCTCGATATGCTTCCTCTCCATCAACTCTATGGGAGAAACAAAGGTCAATTTTGTTGATGGTCAAAACAGGTCTATTCCTTTCTTTAAGGGCTTGTCGGAGAACAGTTCTGTCTGGACACGTACACCTTTAGTATAATCAACGACAACTAATGCACCGTCAGTTATACGTAGGTCAGAATTGACCTCAGAAGAAAAGTCCGCATGTCGAGGCGAGTTAATAAGATTAAGGACATGTTCGTTCCCATTATGTTCTCCTTTGAAACTTTTGAGAGCTGCATCAGTCATCTCATGGTAAAGATAGATGTCATTTTGTTCTTCAACAGCACGTGTGTCAGTCATAGCTGTATGCATATTATTAGCAGCTTCTTGTTCAATAATACCCGAAGTAGCCACAAGAGAGCTGATCAAAGTTGATTTTCCTGTTATGATAATTGCAGCATAAGCAAAGCAAATTCATAAATGATAAACAGGTAAAAAGGTTAGTACAGTAGTGCTTAATTATATATATATGTACCGTGATCAACATCAGCAATGACAGATATGTTACGGGTGTTATGTTTATCATCCATGAACCTACGAAGCCTCCCAGCTGTAAACATCACCTGATAATTGGCAGGAAAGAATTTGAAATACTATTGTAAACACAAAAGAAACAAATTATGCAGAAATATGAAATGTGATTAAATAGCTTCAAGCATGAAAGATAATTATCATTATACCTAGCTTGAAGCAATATCAATAACAAAATAAGTATTAGACAAAGTTCCTGCAAAGAAGGAAATTAAAAATAAATATGCAAATTAGAAACTATACCATTTATATACTAATATCATCTCATAACAAATTTTAAAACAAGAAACGCTTTGAGAAAATGGACAGAATCGCGTTGGGAGGAAATATATTTCTAGCCTGGGGCGGCACGTTTTTGGTATGGGGGGCGGCCCTTGGGTTTTTCATTTTCATCTAGGGGCGGACTGGTGGTAAGTTTGTAAATTTTCAAGAGTGGCGTCCCTTATTTTGTAAGGTGGGGTTACGAGGTCGGGAAAGGGCCCGTGGGGGTTGGCGTGATCAGGTGCTAGGGGATCTTTTATGTCTAATTATTAAAAGCGTTTTTTATTGTGGTTTTCTTTTCTTCCTTTTTGCTCTGGTCACACATATAGGGACGAAACGTGTAATTTTTTATACGAATCAACTTTAAAAAAAGACCAAAATTTTTTTTTCTTATTATTATTATTAGTATTATTATTACGAGCAATAATTAATTTTTTTTATACGAATCAAATTAAAAAAAAAAATAATTTTCTTTTTATAAAAAGAATTTAAAACAAAAATTTATATTTTTTTATTTCGGTTTTTTTTAGTTTAAGAGCAAAATATAAAAAAATCTTTAAAAAAAAAAAAAAAAAATTTAATTTTTTTTATTTCGGTTTCAGTTTACAAGCAATAATAAAAAAAATTCAAAAAATTATTTTTTTTTATTTTGGTTTCAGTTTACGAGCAATAATAAAAAAAATCTTTAATTTTTTAAATTTTTATTTATTTATTTTGGTTTCAGTTTACTAGCAATAATAAAAAAAATTAATTTTTTTATTTCGGTTTCAGTTTACTAGCAATAATAAAAAAAAAAAAATTATTTCGGTTTCAGTTTACGAGCAATAATAAAAAAAAATTTACATTTTTTTAAATTCGGTTTCAGTTTATGAGCAATAATAAAAAAAATTAAAATTAAATTTTTTTTAGTTCGGTTTCGGTTTTACGTGCATTTTATTTCGGTTGCTGTTTACGAGAAAAAAATTAATAAGTCGCCGTGGTTTTGTTGTTTTTAAAAAAATTTAAAAATTGTCCTATTCGAACTGAAACCGAAGTAAAAAGTTTAAAATTTTTAATTTTTTTTATTATTGCTCGTAAACTGAAACCGAAATTAAAAAAATTTAAATTTTTTTAAAATAAGAATAATAATAATAATAATAATAATAATAAGAAAAAATTACACGTTTCTTTCCTATGGTGGAGACAGGAGCAAAAAGACCAAAATACCCTTTTAATAATTAGACTTAACGAGAAAAGTTAACGACCATCCAAAATAGGGACGGTCAGCGTTACCAGTTTCAAAATTAGGGACGACGGGTGTATTTAAAATGAAATAGGGACGAAACGTGATTTTTGAATAAACCATATGGACGAAACATGTAATTTTTTCTATTCTTCCTAAATTTGACATATTACTAGATCAAGTATCAAAATCTTAATAAGCTTAACTGTGTCAACCAAAGACGGAATACATATTCTCTCCAAAAGGTTTGAATCGGCCGGAAACAATGACCTCGCAACCTTTTTGAGTGCCGACTGACCGTTCCTCTAGAACCTAGTCCGATGCAATGAGTGTTGGGATTTAATAACCTAGGTAACCAATTAACTACGAGTACGCAGCGGAATGGATTTAGTTTTAACACATAAATTAACACATGAAAGTAAATAATTACTTACCTCTTGATCTTGAACTTGAAAACGAGTTAGCGGTTAAATTACCGCCTCTACGGTTGCTCACGCAAACACGTCAACTAAGTATGCCTAGATTGCTAGTCAAGATCTTCACGTACCAAACACCCTTGTGTTATAACCGAAATCCAAACGCACCCTTTGATCTTGAACCGAAAACCAAGAATCCCTAATAAGCCTTGAACCGAAAATCGCCAAACCCTAATAAGTGTTTTCTCTAATTCGGTTGAACCGAAAACAAATAAACCGAAACCCTAGTTTGGGTTTATGTTATCGCCGAGCAAGGAAGCAATACCAAACGAACACCTTTGCGTTATCTTGAATCGTCTAACTAAGAGATCAAGTAAAACCGAAAACCCTAAAAGGGTGTGTCGAGTTCGGTTGAGAAGGAAGAACCGAAAACCCTAGAGAGGGTAATTTCAGTTAACCGATTTAGGGAGAGAGGGGAGAGCAAAAAGCTTAAGAGATTTTAGGGTTTTGTGAGTTGTAGAATGAATGATTATGAGGGCTAGGGGTTGGGGTATATATACTACCCAAACCCTAGTTCTAGATGAACTAGAATTCCTCAAATCCTTATCATGTAACAACTCTATTCCCTTATCTCCAAATTAAACTAAAAAACACTTTCTAGAAACACCTAGGTGGCCGGCCACTTTAGGGCACCCCTAGGGTTCGGGTTTTGTTCAATTTGGTCCCTCGGTTTATTATTTAAAGTGTCCGTTAAGTTAGTTATACAAGTAACGTAAATCAACGACTATTTAAATATTTATCGTGAAGTAAAACATACTCTTCGTATTCTAACATGTATGCCCCCAATAGGCTCACGTATTTCTAACGTATAACTCGGAACCAACTACCATATTCCAACAGCTCCCACTTGGGAGTTGGAGTAGCAGACTGCATTCATACTGACAATGGAAACGTCTAGCAACACTCGCATTGCCTTTAAATTAGAAATACTTGAGATAAAGTCTCAAGAACAATCTTAGCTTATAATGGTTATGTATTTCTTGCTATTATCATCCCTTCGTTCTAGATACCGTTAACCATGGATATGGATCCTAACTTATTCCATATATTTAACATTCTGTTTCTCGTTATAGAAATAATTCAGATTTACCAAATTTAATCAAGAATCATCTTGTATTACTCTTTGGGCACGGCAATGCAATTATCTGATTAATTCTGGAGAGGGCCCATGGTATCTTTTTGCACATATCAAGTGGAGGAATAAATTCTTTATTGACTACAAGTGTTGTGGATGCTGCTTCACATAACTTCCAAGAATAGCCTTTATAACTTCCTTATTCAGGATAACGTTTGACTTATACTTAAAAAGTGATATCCACACATATAGAACTTGTTTGTATCTCAAGTCTAAGGACGACTTATTAAACCATTTTTCAACATCTTACCCATGACATGAATCCAAAAGTAAATTTTCGAAAGTTAGGGTATCCAATATGCATCCCTTGTGAATATACATGAGTTTGGTGGGAACAATCCATATATTCAAATAATACAACCAACACTCACATTTGTCTTATGTAACAATATTCACATATTTGTTAACCGACAATGGACGTATTTAGAATGATAAATCACTCATGGATTAAACATGTAAATATAGAATAACAGTTATTATACGAATGAAAAACAAATACAGAGTTTCTTTATTCATCAGAAATTAAAATTGTCTTACAATTCCAAATTATCCAGATACTAATAAAACACAGATTTACATGAGACTACTAGCTGGTATCATTATAATATTCCTAGTCAATTCAGAATGCTTAGGAAATGCCAAATCCTTCGTAAAAGGGTCAGCTAGATTGGCATATGTGTCAACTTTTTCTATCCTCACATCACCCATCTTGATGGTTTCTCGAAGATAGTGAACTTTTTGCGTGAAAATGTCTTGCACCTTTAGTGACTTCATGATCTTTCGCTATTGCTATGGCTCTAGTATTATCACAATACATATTTATGGGTTCTTCAATTGTGGGAACAACACCAAGCCCATAAATGAATTTTTGAATCCATACAACCTCTTTTGATGCATCAAAAACAGCGATATATTCAGCATCTGTAGATGAAGTTGCAAAAATACTTTGCTTTGTGCTTTTCCAGTCAACAATACCTCCAATTAAAACGAATACATATCCAGTCTGCGACTTGAGGTCATCAGCATCCGTCAGATATCCAGCATCAGTGTAGCAAGGGTATCCTGAGCTCTCGTTTCATATCACCTCCGTAAACCAGAAACATATCATTAGTATTGCGAAGATACTTAAGAATAATCTTAACAGTAGTCCAGTGAAGTTCACCTGTATTTTGTTGAAATTGGCTTGTTATGTTCTGAGCGAATGCAACATCAGGACGAGTACATCTCACAGCATACATAATTGATCCAACAGCTGAAGCGTTTGGGACATTTTGCATGCGTTGTTTTTCAGCAGGTGTTGAAGCACCTTGTGACCTACTCAATTTAAGCTTTTCTTGCATTGGGATAGTTCCACGTTTGGAATTCTCCATGAAATATCTTTTCAAGATTTTCTCAATGTAAGCACTTTGACATAAACCAATTATCCGCCTTGATCTATCTCGGTAGATGTTAATTCCAAGAATGTATGCAGCTTCTCCCAGATCTTTCATAGCAAAACATCTTTCAAGATAAGATTTTACATCTTGTAACACTGGAATATTGTTTCCCATGATTAATATGTCGTCGACATATAAGATTAGGAAAGTGACATAACTCCCACTAGCTTTCATATATACACATGGCTCATCACGATATTGACAGAAACTGAATTTCCTTAATTTCATCATCAAATCGTTTATTCCATTGCCTAGATGCCCATAAATGGAACGCTTGAGCTTGCATACTCGGTTAGGATATTTTGGATTAACGAAACCTCCAGGTTGCACCATATAGACTTCTTTGAAAAGATGTCCATTGAGAAAGGCAGTTTTGACATCCATTTGCCAAATCTCATACTCATAGAATGCAACTATGGTTATAAGAATCCTTATAGCTCTAATGTCTGATACAGGAGAAAAGGTTTATTCATAATCAACCCCGTAGGTTTGAGTGATGCCCTTTGCTACAAGACAAGCTTTAAAGGTATGTACTACACCATCCATGTCAGTCTTCTTTTTGAAGAGCCATTTGCTGTCAACAGTTTTTCCGTTAGGAGGAAGATCAACTAAGTCTCAGACTTCGTTGTCTTTCATGGATTGCATTTCTACATTCATAGCATTAAGCCATTTGTCAGATTCAGGATCCAACATCTGATAACACTCGTTTGTTTTGCAACTATCACAATGAAAAGTTATGAAAAGGTGTCAGGATAGTCATAGAACCATACCAAGGGTGTGTAGTGTGTAGTGTGTATTGACTTTTAGTACTCATTCCATTATTATCTTCTCTCTCTCTATTTACTAACTTCTCCACTTTTTTTATAAATTTCTCATTAATCCAAATCTATTGCAATAAAGTAGTTGATGCTTGTTAAGTCTCACTGGAGCAGGATCATACTCTCACACTCAACCAGTTCATCATTGGTTAGATCAAAGTCAGCGGTTGATAATCATGATGGTTGCAAAGCTGGAGTAAACAATCACCCTTTTCATATCCATTTATGAATTTCTTTTTTCTTTTTTCTTAGAGTAAACCGCAAAAATCATCCCTGTGGTTTGTAGTTTGTGGCACTAATCATCCCTAGCCGATACTATTGACACTAATCATCCCCGAGTAGTGAAATGTTCAGCAAAAATCATCCCTAAAGGGATGATTTTTGCAAAACTTTTTGTTAAACTTTTTGCAAAAATCATCCCCAATAAGGATGATTTTTGCCGAACATTTGCCACTCAGGGATGATTAGTGCCAATAGTATCGGCTAGGGATGATTAGTGCCATAAACTACAAACCACAGGGATGATTTTTGTAGTTTACTCTTTTTCTTATTTATTTTATGATAATAATTAAAATTATTGACTTTCATATATAAATTTAAACTTTGGGTTTGGGAACGTGGGTTGTAATTTGTGAATGGTCCCAATCTGCTAGTGCTTCAAATAAAGATGAAGATGACGATTCTATATTGAATAATAGGAAACGCGTGTCTTGCTTTATATTTTTTTCTTATGTTTTGATTTTAATTTTTTTTGGTTTTACATAATATGGATGATAAAAAATGATAATGAAGCTACCACGCCTAATTAGTTAAACCAAACAGATTTTTTTGAAATGATTGACTGATTGTCATCCCACCTTATATCGATACCTATACTTATACTCATTGTGATTCATGTCAACAAACTAAACGCCTCCTAAAAGCTTGGATGGGTGCCTATGAGATATCGTCAAAAGTTGCAAGAGACTAGGTTAAATGACATTTATTCCTCTTGTGCAATACACATGAAAGCTTTAACGGCACAATTTAATGAAAGTTAAATTTAAGAACAAACCTTGTTATTAATTTTCGAGTTAGATTTTATTCATGCAAGAAAACTTACATATAATAAATTAAAGAGTAATGCTATTTAGACCTACAACACATGCCTAAATACATGTTTAATGCATAAATTATTTGTACAATTGTATTATGCATTTTCTCTCTCCAAATTCCTACCAATTATTTTTTTAAATTAACCAATCAAATCATTAGATACATTTGTAAGCATGTTTAGTAGGCACAAAAATCATTTTTTTTTTAAGTAAAATGTTACATGCATATCATAAATGACGTGCTTACTTTATGTTTGTTTTGCCCCTTGCCTTTTATGTAAATGACTTAAATTGACAGTTTTGTGTTTTATACATTTTAATGCTATACGTAAAAAACTTTATGTTATTTATGTTTACACCCTTTAAGAAGGTCAGTTATATTTTCGTAATTTTAATAAGGTATTAACTTTTTGCAAAAAATATATAACAAAATTTGATAGTCCGTATTATCGAAATGCAAAGTTTCGTTGTGTTCGTGCTATAGTCAGAATTTAATACGAGCATACATCTATGTTTTAGTTATTCTACTACAAATCATATAGGAGGTGTTTGGAATAGTTAACTTTCAATTTACATCTTTTACAAATCGTTAAGGTTCAAAATGTATTATTTATAAAAGATAAGAATTAGTCACCAACCCCATAAACTAAGGGTGTGTTTTAATGCTCGTTTGGAAAGCAATATGTAGCTTCACCTTTTTTTCGGGATGCTCATTTATTAAACTCTGTGAAGTAACATTTAAAAACGTTGAACATTTATAAGTTGTTTACTCATTTTCTCACGGCTACTGTTTCTCAAACAAACACTGATTATTTCTATACCAAATTTTTTTTAAAATTAGCAACTCTTTTTGATGATTAATTACAGTTTAGAAGTTTATTTGAAATATAAATTTCCTGTAAATGTTACATTGATTTCATTTCTTATGTGTGTGTGACTTTCGGTAGCAACTATATTTCATTTTTTCGGTATTTCTTTAGAGGTGCGCAAATCAGTTAACCAGTTCGGTTCGGTTTGAGTCAAACAGGAACCAGTTTCAGTCAACAGGAAGCCGAAACCAGTTCGGCACGAACCTGAACCGGTTTGGAACCGGTTTGGGTATCGGTTCATGCCGAACCGGTTTGCCGGTTTGGAACCGGTTCGGTTCCGGTTAACCTGTAAAACCGGTTTGGTCAGTTTTGGTTTTTTTTTTTTTTTTTTTTTTTTTTTTTTTTAACATATAGGAAATACAACATAAACGAAATACAAAGAATCGGGATGACAAGAACGTTCTGGTATATTTTTAAACATATAGAAATACAAACATATGGAAATACAACATAAACAAATAACAAAATAAAACTAGTAGTATGTGTATTGTCCGTGTCCGTGTGACATAGACCCTCCAGCTCCATCTTGGGTTTCGTCATCTTCTGCCCCGCTGCTCAACATATAATCACGAGGTGGTTCTTCAAAAGAGCCGTCGCTACTAGCATCTAACGCAATTTCTTGATCGGTTAGTTGAGTGGCTTCATACATTGTCACCATCGTCATTAAAGACACCTCTTTCAACATCCAAGGGCATTCATGGAGTTGTGTGTTGTCTACGCTCATTGAGCCGTCTAAGTGTCCTTAACAACACATACACATCTCTAAAGACTGCTGCTGTTAGTCTTGTTCATTCGATTGACAAATCCTAACCAACTTGTTGAAAAATGCTGATTCAGATGCTACCTGAAGGAAGCTTGGACACTTAATATATCCAGGCCATGCGGGATAGAACAGGAAACTGATTTTCCTTTGTTTTCCAAAACCCCAATACATCATAAGATACCATAGTCCTTGGCTGAAGTCCGCTCCGACAAAATGCCTGTTTATGATCATATTCTCATACTCAGAGGGCATTATAGGATCACCCCTTGCCTTCTTTTGTTTATGTTGGGTTAAACCGTGTACCATACGAGATAAAGGATCACGACTCTTTTGGGATGAAGAACCCTCAGCAGTTGTTGATTGAGTCTGGTGACTACCATATTTCGTATAATACATATTATACATCCTTGGAAAGATTCATAAAATAATCTACGGACTAGTTGCAACACCCCTTCATCGGGCAAACTCCAAGTCCCTACTTATATTTTCAAATCAAATAGTCTACCCCAGATCACTTTAATACATGGATTTAAAAGCGGCTGCACATAGTATTATTGGTAGGCATGTTTCAAATACTTCCTACAGTTTTCTCTAATCGGTTTAACACCAACTTGAACACAACACACATGTAAAACCGGGCAAATTTAATGAGGAGCGGACCAGATGTCCGTTTGTTAAGTTTGGCCATAGTATATAAAGTTAGCAAAACCATCAAGTGTTCTTGTGTTACCGCTACCCATAATTTCATAGCATCGACATCACGTTTAAGGGTAGAAGACGACTTCCATGAGTGTAGCGCGGTTCATAGATGTTCGGAACAACTCTCCGATGTCTGTTGTCGTCTGTCGAAGTGGTTAAATGGGTAACCCTCTTTGAATCAACCAAAACCCGCAAATTTGATCACACGTAGATTAACCCGGATTGTACATAAAACTTGCCCATGCGCGGCCCATCGTCGTTTGCCCCGCTTCAGGGTTCTGATTCTGCTGAGCCTTGAGTACTTCACAATGAGGATGACTAATCTGCATTCTTCAACGTCGTATTGGAACCAACCACAAAGAAATGAAAGCAAACTTGCATTGGCTTTTTAGGACCGTAGACGGACCATAATGCACATGTTTGTAGTCTTTCCAAACTTCTTGGTTTCGACTAGTTTGTAAACGATTTCACGATTTAGCAGGTGACTTGATGAACCAACACCGGTAGTAGCTGACCAAGGCGGATTCACCTGCCAATGATTGGATGATGTTTTTTTGTTCTTAAGAAAGATTGTAGAAGGATTGATAGGTTGTGAAATGTTGTAATATAACTATCCTTATTTATAGAATAAGAAAAAGCTGCATATACAGATCTATCCAGTTATCCACAAAAATCTATATGAATAAGCAAAATCTGATAAAGTAAATTCCCGGGACCCTCTTTTATCCAAAAAAATCGTCGGTTCCAAACCCGGTTCCAAAAACCGTTCACAAACCGGATTTCCCAAAAACCGTATCAAACCGGTGGAATCCCCCTAAAATGTCCGAACACGTTTCAAACCGGCGTTTGACCAGGAAGGAACCGGTTCGGTCAAAACCGGTTTTGACCGGTTCGGTTCCTCGGGTTCAAACCGGTTCCGGTTCGAAAACCGGTTTATTTGTGCACCTCTAGCGCACCTCTAGTTTTGTATATCATTTTTGTCTTTTTGCAATAATTTTTTTTATTTATATGCATAGAATTATGTTTGGTCCCAAGTTTTGTCATGAAAAAAATAACAAAATAATATGTTTAAAATTATGCCTATTTATGTGCTTAATGCGTGATTGGTTGATTTAAAAATAATAATTAATGGCAATTTAAAGAAGCAAAAAATATAATACACATGTCAACTAGCCAATGAAATAGACATGTATTTAGGTATATACATAACTTCTAAAACTTTCGTTTTAAACATTAGCCGACTTGCAAAAGCCCCTTTTTAATATTAAACATTAGCCGACTTGCAATAAAATATTACAGTATCATCTATTGCCTGGGGCACTCCTAAAACTTTTGTAGTTGACAAAATGTATTGAGTAATTTTTATATATTTCAATTTCTCAGATGGCAAAAAAAAATTATCGTTGATTAATGCGCGTTAAGCTAGTTAACTGCGTTGGTAAAATGAACGGTTTAAGGAGAGTGAAAGAGGGTTAAACCTATGAAAATGTGTAAAACTCTCAAGTTTTGGAGTGGTTGGGCGCGTGGATTAGTTTAAGTAACAAAAATGTGTAAAACCTTTTTATCAAATAATTCACATGTTAACCAAATACTCTAATAATAAATTATAAAGTAATTATGATAGAAATATGGAAGAGAAAAGATGTCTTACCGGTCTGTTTTCGTATGCGAGTTTCAAAGCTTTCTCTAGTTTTGGGACAATATCATCTATATTTGGGCGTTGTGATCGTTCTTCGTTCAAGCAGTCATACGCCGTTTCAGCAAAAAAGTTGAATGATTCAGAGTCTATTTGTTTCCATAAACCCCAATCAATTATTTCATGGAGTTTTTTCTCCGTATAATGGGAAATGGCCATCGGAGCGAGATACTTGTTAGTGTCGTTGGCTATAACTGATTTCCTGCCACATAGTAGTTCAAACATCACTATCCCAAAGGAGTAAATATCTGACTTGTGGTTCGCCATATTTGTCTCTATATAAGTCGGGTCTGTATACCCCTCCATATCCCGAACTTTATCAACACGGAATGAATGATACCTTTCAGATGCTTCAATCTTCATGGAAAGTCTAAATTCACACAACTTGGGTTCCCAACTATCATTTAATAGAATTGTGTCGCTGTTGATGTTTCCATGTATAACGCTAAAATCACGTGACTCGTCATAATGAATGTAACTCAGTGCATGTGCAATAGCGACACCTATCTCCAATCTTCGCACCCATGTCAACTTCAATGTGTCACTTAAATAATTATCAAGACTTGCCTTGGTCTCAAGCTTGATAATGATGATTCTCTCATCATTTTCATCACAAAACCCAACAAGAGAAACCAGATTTTTATGCTTGAGAGTAGAAAGCATGAAAATCTCCATCCAAAACTGTTGTTCTTTTTCATCCCATTCTTTAGTAAACCTCTGAGCATGTATTTTGATCAACCTACGGGACCACATGAGCTGTCCCTGGTAATGATTTCCAAAAGCAGCTTCTCCCATGAAATTTTCTTTAGCAAAGTTGTTGGTGGCGGAGAGTATGTTTTTAAGGGGGATTTTTAAGTGAGCAAAGTCATCAGGATTGACTGAAGACATCATGAATGTATCTGTTTGTTTATCTGAACAAAAAAGGGTGTACATGTGGGTTGTTACAAAAAGAATCGAAGGAGTGTTTGGGTGGTATGCATAAATCTGTTCGGTTTGTGTTTATAGATAGATATACTAGAAGATGTGGATAAGCGTGTGGGGTTCTGTGTTATCTTCAATGTGTGGATGGCTAATAGTTGCATATTAAATCTTTACTAGTAGACTATTGAAACTTTTGATCATTAACTGAAAATTGATAGGAAAACGTCCTTTTTTTTTATTAAAGTTTAAAAATAGGGGTAAGTTATACCTACCTCTAAAAAAGATATTTGTATCCTTGTGTTATCTGGTTTTTTTATTAAATTTTATAATTTTGTTTATATTATAAAACTGTGAAACTGAAAGTGCGAAATAAAAAATTATAAAGTTTAGTAAGTCAAAAGTATGAAACTGACAAAAAATACGGAACATAAACTAATAAAAGACTATGTTACACTGTAAACTGAAAGAAAAAAAAAAAATTTTGGGCCAGAGAATTACCAATAGTAGCACCCTTAAAAATATCAATTAACAAAGGGTTAAGTCCATCGATAGGTAACAAACTTATAAAAACTTCCAATGTTAGGTAACGGACTTTGTAAAAAACCATCAAACTTTTAAATGTTGTTCAATATAGGCAATAACGGCCATATTTTGGAAGGGTTACCGGCTCAAAACCGACACGTCACCTTTTTAAATAATAATAAAAAAATCTTTATCACAACCCTCCACCACCCCTCCTCCTCCACCGCACCTCCTCCTCCATGTGAGGATTTATCTGGACCAAGTTACATGAACTCAAATAAAATACTCCATTAATTTACTAAACATTTTTCTATTTTTACTATACACAGGTATAAAAAAGATTTGAAAAAAAACTAATCTTATCTCCACAACATAAGTAACATCGTCACCTTTACACACACTGAAACACTTCTAAAAACGCACAGTACGCATGGGTGTCATCATAATCGACGGGTCAACAGTCCGTTCCTTCGTAAACGACGAGCAAAATTTCAAACTCAGCATCGACTCCCAGTTCACCTCTCTCGACATCAACAAAGACGGCGTCTTATCACGTTCAGAAATGCGCAAAGCCTTCGAAGTGGATAATAACTTTTCTTCATCCTTCATAGCTTCAACAAAGCTCAACCATTTGATCTTTGCTTTTTGATACAATAACTTTTCTTCATCCTTCAAAGCTTCAACATAACTCTGCATGCATAAACTTTCCTCCATTCTTAAGTCTTTATTACTAGGATTTTTATCAATTTTTACTTGAATTTCACTAAGTTGAACTTTTAGAATTTTAACTCTATCAAAGACATTCCCATCTTTC
>BQNB010132946.1:7173-18544 GCA_026074375.1 Tanacetum coccineum
TAATACGCGGCATGTATTTTATATAAGAAAAGTATTATATAAGAGACGTGAGAAAAATAATTAAATCAACATAATTCGACACGTGTTTGAAAATCACCAAATAAATTAATAGAGTTTTTGCATAAAAGTAAACACACGTTTTAAAATTTCGAATTAGATAAATGATGTTTTTAAAGTTTCTACAAAATTTATGATATTTTCTATTAGTCGGGAATTATAAAATAATATTTTATAATCTAGTATTTCATTTTCTTGATGGGTTTTAGCTAAACTAATTGTCTCATTTGTAAAAGTAGAGTTTTCATTTATTTACCGAGTTATTGTATAATTACAAATTAATGATCTTAAGACTCTATAACTTCGTCCTTTTATCGAGTTCCTACAATAATAGAAATTTTAGTGAAAATTACTAAGTATAAAGATTTATAAATATTTCGACATGACCTATTTGTTTATATGACGTTTCCCATTTATTTACAAAATTCAATGTTTTCCCTTTAATCAATCAATGTTGCAAATATTCACGTGTTTTAATATATAACTAGACGAGATCGAATAAGAACAAAAATAAGTAAACCTAAACGCATCCTTACGTGTTTAAAACATAAACGAAACCAACTCACCCATAAATACTACGCCGGGTCGCGGGTCAAAAACAAACCAAGGTCAACACCACTTGGTGGGTTGTTTGGCTAGATAGAAAAGACAACCAAACGCACCCTTATGGGCTGCTAAATAGCAAACCAAACGCCTCATTTGGCTGCTGTTAAACGCAGATCCAAACGCCCCCGCTAGGCGGATAACCACTAAAACAAACACCCTCTTAGGGTTGTAAAACGCATGAACAAACACCCCTTTTTGATATCAAACAAACCCGAATCAAAAGGACCAAAACAAGAAAAGGGAATAAGCTTAAATAAACAAAACCACTTTAAATTTTTTATTAGTTTTTATAAAAGAAAAGTAACCATTCAGAAAAGATAGGTGAAGGTGATGGTGGTTTTGGTGGCTGTGACGATAGGGGTGATGTTGGTGTCGGCGGTGGAGATGATGGAGGTGATGATGGTGCGGCTGGTAGCGATGGCGTGGAGATGGTGGCGTCGGTGTAGAGATGGCAGTGGTGGTGGCCGATAGAGATGGTGGTGGTGGTGTGGTGGGTGTCGGCTGTTGGTGGCCGTCGTCGGGTGGTCAGTGTTGGTCGGAGCAGCGCCGGAAAAATAAGAAGAATGTGTGTGTGTGGTGGCCTATGGTAGAAATGAGTAACCCTATAAGGTTGTTTATATAGATGAAAGTTTTGAAAACAAGTATAATAATGTGTAATGTCCATGGGGTTTGATAAATATTACCACAGGGACCGAAGGTGTAATATTTGTAAAATAATATTACGGAGACCATGTTTAGGCTAGTTAACGTTTGATTCAAGACACGAAAATTACATCGTTTCGTTCAAACTATTTTTTCCACGAAAAGTGAGTATTACAGACTAGTATGTTCATAAAATTTATTAAAATTTATTTAAATTTAATATTATTTGTGATTCATCGGTATCACGGGCAATAGAAAAAGCTTTGCCTAAACATAAAACTTTAAATTTGAAATATTCAGCGTTTTTAAACAAACGTTTTTGAATAAAAATGTTGAATAATTTATTAAATATTTTTTATAAATAAATTTTGATAATTAAATATATATTTTAATTATTATCGTGTCGTACGCTTTGTGTGGCGTGTTTTCACAATTAACGAGATATCATTTCGTTTTCCACGCCAAAATGAGATTGAAAAGAAATTTATAAATGAGAAATATGTAATACTAATTATATTTATTAAAAAAATAATTTCCGAAAAATTATCGGTACACGTAAAGTTTTTTTACATACAATAAAAGGTCAAAAGTTCAAAAGTCAAGTCATAACCGAAAAGTCAAAGGGTAAAATGGTCATTTAAAGTTTCTTCCAAAAATAGCAGTTGTTAATTACCTACCTCTTAAAAGAATCCCGTCCCGATTCGATTTTAGTTAACCGATTGTTAACCAAGAAAAAGATTTAAAAGATTTAATAACCCTGTTTTTATAACACCTGGTGTTGATAACTTTATTCAGCAAAATTCGATGTTACGACACTCAAAAATTTGTGGCTAGGTTGACATGATATTTAACCCATCAGAATAGATACTTTAGAAAAATAACATTACAAGTTTTATGATTATATAAAAGGCGTTTATAAAGAAAGTACTCCATAATATTGAAAACATCAAAAGGAGAAAGTGTTATTCCGCGTGAGTATGTCTATATAAAGATTTCATATTTAAGGGTAGTGTCCTAGTTTTTGAATTTGTATGTGCGATATTAAAATCGGATACGAGGCTAATGGATGTAAGTATTCTACTTACTTATGCGTACTAGATTATCATGACTTAAATTATTATACTATGTCTGTAATGAATAAACACCAAAATACAATATCGAGCAGATTTTATTTTTAGTTAAGGGACTACTCAAGGAACCCAACAACAGCAAACATAACAACAATAAGCTATAATAAACAGTGATGTTGATGTCGGAGAGTGGGAGCATTTTTAGAAACGATATCCCCAGAATAATGGTCAAAAAAATGGAAAGGAGCTCATGGGAGATCTATGTATTAGGTATGGTGAAAATATTGTACATCCGGTCTGTTAGTTCGAGATTAAACCAGGTCCATTAGCTCAGGATTGTAAAAAGTCTGTTAGCTCCATAAAACAATTCAGATTGGTAAGGATTTGTAACAGGCAAAAGTAATAACTTTAGAATGAAATCAGTAGTTCATGTGAGGCCTTAAGATTTTTTTGCTGAGTGGTAAGACTATATTGTTTTCTAGATCTTGTTAACAGATTCCGGTGTATTATCGAGGTATGGATTCATACTCCTGTCAAATCGGATACTAATAAGCCTAGTTTATTTAATAATTCATTAATTACATAAAAGAAGCGTCCCAATATATGTAGTAAGAATGATAAACATTTGGCTTCGGGTGATTTTACAATGTATTTATTTAAAATGTATAGCGTCTCAATCCATTCAAATAAAGAGATTATAAATCACCTACTTAAGAATTTTCCGTGCAATATGCTACTCCACGATAACTTCAAGTGAGTGGATACATGCGAATGCAGGTGCTCTAATGTGATGGACAGTGAGTTTAAAACTCATCTTCGGAGACGGGAGTATAACAATCAGGGGAGATCGACATAGTTCCTTCAAAATAGTTGAGAGTACACACCGTTAAAGTAAATAAGAAAAAGGTCTTTAATGACCGTTAACATAGCAATTATCATATCAATCTTCCTATTACAAGTCCCTGCCCATACATGACATGTAATAACATAATTTCGTACATAAATCCATGTAAACAAAACTGTGACGGATTCGTATAAAAAACGATATTGTATAAGGTTATGAAAAAGTTTTAAAGAGCCTATTGTATAACTTACAAATTCTGAGAAATAAGATGAGGCCATTTGTAGCAACTCACAATGTCTGAGAAGGTACAAAGTAGACCATTGTGTAATCACCATGTCTAAGTGTAGTCCTAGTAATATATAAATAATTTATATAACAAGCGTAACATATTTTCAAGAGAAGTAAGTGTAATATATATATATAATAAATACATATATATAATCTAAATACATATAAAATATATACATATATTATTATATATATATATTATAAAATTATAATATATATATATATATATACATATACATATACATATCCATGATATACTATACATATATACATATACATATAAATATATATATATAATATATATAATATAATATATAATATATATATATGATCTATAGAAATACATACACATACATATATACATATATATATACATATACATATATATATATATATATACATATAATATAATATAATATATATTACATATGAAAAATGAAAAAGTATATAATTCATAGCATGAATTATATAACAAAGTTAAACAACCAAAAGAATAATTCGAAGTGTATATAATATGCGGCATGTATTTTATATAAGAAAAGTATTATATAAGAGATGTGAGAAAAATAATTAAATCAACATAATTCGACACGTGTTTGGAAATCACCAAATAAATTAATAAAGAGTTCTTGCATAAAACTAAACACACGTTTTAAAGTTTTGAATTAGATAAATGAAGTTTTTAAAGTTTCTACAAAAGTTATGATTTTGTCTATTAGTCGGGAATTATAAAATAATATTTTATAATTTAGTATTTCGTTTTCTTGACGGGTTTTAGCTAAACTAGTTATCTCATTTGTAAACGTATAGTTTTCGTTTATTTACCGGGTTATTGTATAATTACAAATTAATGATCTTAAGACTCTATAACTTCGTCCTTTTATCTCGAGTCCTAACAATAATAGAAATTTTAGAGAAAATTACTAAGTAAAAAGATTTATAAATATTATCGACATGACCTAATTGTTTATATTGACGTTTTCCCATTATTTACAAAATTCAATGTTTTCCCTTAAAACAATCATGTTGCAAATATTCACTGTGTTTTAATATATAACTAACGAGATCGGAATAAGAACAAAAATAAGGTAAACCAAAACATCATCATTACGTGTTTAAAACATAACGAAACCAAACTCACCCATAAATACTACGCCGGGTCGCGGTCAAAACAAAACCAAGGTCAACACCACTTGGTGGGTTGTTGGCTAGAAAGAAAAGACCCCCCCCAACCCAAACGCACCCTTATGGGCTGCAAAATAAGCAAACCAAACCGCCCTCATTTGGCTGCTGTTAAACGCAGTATCCCAACCTTCCCCCGCTAGGCGATAACCACGTAAAACAAAAACACCCTCATTAGGGTTGATAAAACGCATTGAACAAACACCCCCTTTGCTATCAAACAAATAACCCTAATCAAAAGGACCAAAACAGAAATGGAAAAAGCGGCTTAAAAAACAAAACCACTTTAAATTTTTATTTAGTTTTTATAAAAAGAAAAGTACCATTCCAGAAAAAGATATGAAAGGTGATGTGGTTTTTGCGGTGCTGTGACTATAGGGGTGAATGTTGGTGTCGGCGTGGAGATGATGGAGCGATGATTTGGCGCTGGTAGCGATGGCTGGAAGATTGTGTCGTCGGTGTATAGATGGCAGTGGTGTGGCCGAATAGAGAGGTGGTGGGTGGTGTGGTGGGTGTCGCTTTGGTGGCCGTCGTCGGTGGTCAGTGATGGTCGGAGCAGCGCCGGAAAAATAATAAAATGTGTTGTGTGGTGGCCTATGGTAGAAATGAGTAACCCTATAAGGTTGTTTATATAGATGAAAGTTTTGAAAACAAGTATAATAATGTGTAATGTCCATGGGGTTTGATAAATATTACCACAGGGACCGAAGGTGTAATATTTGTAAAATAATATTACGGAGACCATGTTTAGGCTAGTTAACGTTTGATTCAAGACACGAAAATTACATCGTTTCGTTCAAACTATTTTTTCCACGAAAAGTGAGTATTACAGACTAGTATGTTCATAAAATTTATTAAAATTTATTTAAATTTAATATTATTTGTGATTCATCGGTATCACGGGCAATAGAAAAAGCTTTGCCTAAACATAAAACTTTAAATTTGAAATATTCAGCGTTTTTAAACAAACGTTTTTGAATAAAAATGTTGAATAATTTATTAAATATTTTTTATAAATAAATTTTGATAATTAAATATATATTTTAATTATTATCGTGTCGTACGCTTTGTGTGGCGTGTTTTCACAATTAACGAGATATCATTTCGTTTTCCACGCCAAAATGAGATTGAAAAGAAATTTATAAATGAGAAATATGTAATACTAATTATATTTATTAAAAAAATAATTTCCGAAAAATTATCGGTACACGTAAAGTTTTTTTACATACAATAAAAGGTCAAAAGTTCAAAAGTCAAGTCATAACCGAAAAGTCAAAGGGTAAAATGGTCATTTAAAGTTTCTTCCAAAAATAGCAGTTGTTAATTACCTACCTCTTAAAAGAATCCCGTCCCGATTCGATTTTAGTTAACCGATTGTTAACCAAGAAAAAGATTTAAAAGATTTAATAACCCTGTTTTTATAACACCTGGTGTTGATAACTTTATTCAGCAAAATTCGATGTTACGACACTCAAAAATTTGTGGCTAGGTTGACATGATATTTAACCCATCAGAATAGATACTTTAGAAAAATAACATTACAAGTTTTATGATTATATAAAAGGCGTTTATAAAGAAAGTACTCCATAATATTGAAAACATCAAAAGGAGAAAG
Organism: Tanacetum coccineum; assembly: GCA_026074375.1. Lineage (NCBI taxonomy): Eukaryota > Viridiplantae > Streptophyta > Magnoliopsida > Asterales > Asteraceae > Tanacetum > Tanacetum coccineum. Next base: position 13,478 of record BQNB010132946.1, read on the forward strand.
TGTTATTCCGCGTGAGTATGTCTATATAAAGATTTCATATTTAAGGGTAGTGTCCTAGTTTTTGAATTTGTATGTGCGATATTAAAATCGGATACGAGGCTAATGGATGTAAGTATTCTACTTACTTATGCGTACTAGATTATCATGACTTAAATTATTATACTATGTCTGTAATGAATAAACACCAAAATACAATATCGAGCAGATTTTATTTTTAGTTAAGGGACTACTCAAGGAACCCAACAACAGCAAACATAACAACAATAAGCTATAATAAACAGTGATGTTGATGTCGGAGAGTGGGAGCATTTTTAGAAACGATATCCCCAGAATAATGGTCAAAAAAATGGAAAGGAGCTCATGGGAGATCTATGTATTAGGTATGGTGAAAATATTGTACATCCGGTCTGTTAGTTCGAGATTAAACCAGGTCCATTAGCTCAGGATTGTAAAAAGTCTGTTAGCTCCATAAAACAATTCAGATTGGTAAGGATTTGTAACAGGCAAAAGTAATAACTTTAGAATGAAATCAGTAGTTCATGTGAGGCCTTAAGATTTTTTTGCTGAGTGGTAAGACTATATTGTTTTCTAGATCTTGTTAACAGATTCCGGTGTATTATCGAGGTATGGATTCATACTCCTGTCAAATCGGATACTAATAAGCCTAGTTTATTTAATAATTCATTAATTACATAAAAGAAGCGTCCCAATATATGTAGTAAGAATGATAAACATTTGGCTTCGGGTGATTTTACAATGTATTTATTTAAAATGTATAGCGTCTCAATCCATTCAAATAAAGAGATTATAAATCACCTACTTAAGAATTTTCCGTGCAATATGCTACTCCACGATAACTTCAAGTGAGTGGATACATGCGAATGCAGGTGCTCTAATGTGATGGACAGTGAGTTTAAAACTCATCTTCGGAGACGGGAGTATAACAATCAGGGGAGATCGACATAGTTCCTTCAAAATAGTTGAGAGTACACACCGTTAAAGTAAATAAGAAAAAGGTCTTTAATGACCGTTAACATAGCAATTATCATATCAATCTTCCTATTACAAGTCCCTGCCCATACATGACATGTAATAACATAATTTCGTACATAAATCCATGTAAACAAAACTGTGACGGATTCGTATAAAAAACGATATTGTATAAGGTTATGAAAAAGTTTTAAAGAGCCTATTGTATAACTTACAAATTCTGAGAAATAAGATGAGGCCATTTGTAGCAACTCACAATGTCTGAGAAGGTACAAAGTAGACCATTGTGTAATCACCATGTCTAAGTGTAGTCCTAGTAATATATAAATAATTTATATAACAAGCGTAACATATTTTCAAGAGAAGTAAGTGTAATATATATATATAATAAATACATATATATAATCTAAATACATATAAAATATATACATATATTATTATATATATATATTATAAAATTATAATATATATATATATATATACATATACATATACATATCCATGATATACTATACATATATACATATACATATAAATATATATATATAATATATATAATATAATATATAATATATATATATGATCTATAGAAATACCCATACATTGATACATATAATCATACATATACATTATATATTAATATGATACATATAATATAGCTATAATAGTATATTACATATGAAAAATGAATAAAGTATTATAATTCATAGCAAGAAGTTATATAACAAAGTTAAACAACCAAAAAATAATTCGAAGTGTATATAATATGCCGGCATGTTATTTAATCTAAGAAAAGTATTAATAAGAGATGAGAGAAATTAATTAAAGATCAACATAATTCGACACGGTTTGGAAATCACATCAAATAAATTAATAAAGAGTTCTTGCATAAAACTAAACACACGTTTTAAGTTTGAATTAGAAAAATGAATTTTTAATAGTTTTCTACAAAAGTTGATGATTTTGTCTATTATCGGTAATTAAAAATAATATTTTATAATTTAGTATTTCGATTTCTTTCCTTTACGTGTTTTACCTAAACTATTATCCTCATTTGTAAACGTATAGTTTTCGTTTATTTTTACACTTTACCGAGTTAATGTATATATTACAAATTAATGATCTTAAGACTCCTAATAACTTCGTCCTTTATCGAGTTCCTATATAATAGAAAAATTTTAGTGAAAATTATTAAGTACAAAAAGAAAAATTATAAATATATTTGGACATGACTTATTTGTTTATTAAAACGTATCCCATTTATTACAAATTCATAATGTTTAACCCTTTAATCAATCAATTTGCAAATGATTTGCGATTTTAATCTAACTAGACGAGATCGAATAAGAACAAAAATAAGTAAAACTAAACGCATCCTTGTGTGTTTAAAACATAAACGAATCCAACTCACCCTTAAATACTTCGCCGGGTAGCGGGTCAAAAACAAACCAAGGTCAACACCACTTAGTGGTTTGTTTGGCTAGATGAAAAAGACAACCAAACGCACCCTTATGGGCTGCTAAACAGCGAACCAAACGCCCTATTTGGTTGATAACCACAGAAACAAACACCCTCTTAGGGCTGTAAAAGACAGGAACAAACACCCCTATTTCGATATCAAACCAACCCGAATCAAAAGAACCAAAACAAAAAAAAGGGAATAAGCTTAAACAAACAAAACCACTTTAAATTTGTTATTAGTTTTTATAAAAGAAAAGTAACCATCCAAATTCAGAAAAAAGGGGTGAAGGTGATGGTGGTTGTGACGATGGAGGTGATGTTGGTGTCGTCGGTGGAGATGATGAAGCGGCTAGTGGCGGTGGGGTGGATATGGTGGCGTCGGTGTGGAGATGGCAGTGGTGGTGGCCGACGGAGATGGAGGTGGTAGTGTGGTGTGTGTCGGTTGTTGGAGGCCGTTGTCGGGTGGCCGGAGTTGGCCGGAGCAACGCCGGAAAAATAAGAAGAATGTGTGTGTGTGGTGGCTAGGGTTAGAAATGAGTAAACCCTAATAGGGTTTGTTTATATAGTGGAATGTTTTGAAAACAAGTATAAAATATTTAATAGTCTAGGGGGTTTCGGGTAAATATCACTACAGGGACCGAAGGTGTAATTTTTGTAAAATAACGGTTCGGGACATGTTTAGGCTAGTTAACGTTTGATTAAAGACACAAAAATTACGCCGTTGCGTTCAAAATAATTTTTCCACGAAAAGTGAGTATTTACATGACTAGTATTTCATAAATGTTTGATAAAATTTATTTAGAATGTTTATTATTTATTTGTGTAGTCATCGGGTATCACGGGCAAGCTTTGTCCGTAAAATAGAACTTTAATTTGAATATTCACGTTTTTAACAAACGTTTTTGAAATAAAATGTTAAATAATTTATTAAATATTTTTATTAAATAAAATTTGATAATTATATATAATTTAATTATTATCGTGTCGGTACGCGTTGTGTGCGGTTTTCACAATTAACGAGGTAATTGTTTTTACATGACAATAAAAGGTCAAAAGGTCAAAAGTCAAGTGAGACCCGAAAAGTCAAAGGGTAAAATAGTCATTTAAAGTTCTGAAAATTGCTGGTTGTTACAATGTATCCCATATTTGATAGTCCATCCATCTCTCATTTCTAAATCTAATGAGATTCCTGAGCGAAATCCTCATTAGCCTCCGATTCCTTACCCTTCGAGGTTGAACAAGGATAAGCTTCAAGAAAAATCTGATATCCAAATTCATAAGTTCTTACAGATGTTTAAAAAACTGCACTTTAATATCAGTTTTGCTGAAGTGTTAGCTCAAATGCCAAAAAATGCTAAGATGTTGAAAGATCTCCTTTCTAATAAGGAGAAACTTCTAGAATTGGCTAATACTCCTTTTAATAAGAATTGCTCAACAGTCCTCCTTAAAAAGTTACCTGAGAAACTTTGAGACCCCAGGAAATTTCTCATTCCTTGTGATTTTAGTGAGCTTGAGGAATGCATGGCCCTAGCCGATCTAGGTGTCAGCATCAACTTAATGCCTCTTTCTGTGTAGAAAAAGTTAATGTTACCTGAACTTGTACCCACTCGTATGACCTTAGAGTTAGCTAACCGGTCGGTTGCTTACCCGGCTCGTATAGTTGAGGATGTCTTCGTGCAAGTGGGTAAGTTCACGTTTCCTGCTAACTTTGGTTTCGTTGACTATGACGTCGATCCTCGTATCCCCCTCATCTTAGGGAGACCATTCTTGAGGACGGCCGTGCTCTAGTCGATGTATACGGAGAAGAGTTGATTCTTAGAGTCGGTGATGAAAAATTAGTCTTCAATGTTGAGAGCACTTCAAAATATCCTCATAAGCATGGAGATGAGTCGATCAATCAGATTGATATCATTGACACTATATTTGAGGACTATTTTCATGAAGTGTTAAATGTTCAAAAATCAATTCATCCTTTGTGTGGCAGTCCCACTCATTCTTCTGATCTTGTGGTCACGTCTCTCTCCCTTTCTCTCACTCCCTTCGGGGATAGTGACTTTCTTTTGGAAGAGACCAACACCTTTATTGCTCTTGATTTGATACCACCTGGAATTGATAATGAAATATTTGATGCGGAAGGAGATATTCTTTTGCTTGAAAAATTATTAAATATTGATTCCACGAAAGAAATCCTACTTGCTCTAGAGGATTTGATACCTCCTGAAATCAATGAGGAAATATTTGATGCTATTTGATGCGAAGGGAGATATTCTTTTGCTTGAAAAATTATTAAATATTGATTCCACAAAATATCTCCCTCCTCAAGAGCTTAATAATGATTCTGAGGGAGATATCCTTTTTCTTGAAAAATTATTAGAGGATGAACCTTCAGAAGCAAAGAAGTTAGAGATCGATCCTCTTATCAGGGAACCGTCAGATAGCTTTTTAATGGGGGACACGAAAATCAAATTCAATCCTCTTAAGGATATTGGTGACCCTGTTTCAATCCCAAGGGTTTCCGAGAAACCCTTGGATTTTCTTGATCTGATTTCAAAAACTTTCAATATGACTATCACAAATCCTTTGTTTGAGTTTGATATTACATTTACCTTAAATTTA
>BQNB010132947.1:0-18544 GCA_026074375.1 Tanacetum coccineum
GTACCTAAGGTAGTTTACTTCTCTTCCCTTTCGGATATGCAATACTTCCATCCACTGAGCCATTAGCAGCGTCATGGCCACGGCTAATTGCTTGTCGGTGACCACCTGTTGGCACGATATGAATCCAATATAGCTTGAATCAAATATTGATAAACAAAAAGATTTGATAAATTTTGTGGTTCACCTGATTTCTGAACATGATCCGTTGTGTGTTATTGTTCAATATCAATACCGCTTCCTACTCTAGTCATGTAATGTGATGGGTTATTGGCTTTTCTTGAGATCTCAAATGTTATAATTGTGTAGTTATTTGTGGGAAACCAAAGGATACGTAACACAATTGATATTCCTGGAATTAAACAGCTCAAGAAGTTTTCATAGAGGGAGTCTTTTGGTTTTCTTAACTGCCAGATAATGAGTTGAGAGCATTTAAAGATACAACACCAATAAATTTAGGGGGTCAATCTTTTAGTATAATAAATTTATATTATTTGTAATGATATAATCAACTTTACATTAAAAGACCTTTTAGCTCTTTTTGTCAACTGATCAAGGTCTAACCTATTTTGACTATCACACGTCAGCCAAAAGTTCAATATAGACCCAATATTTGTCATAGACCCAATAAACCAATCCTAGCCACTCATTTTTTCATCAAAAATAAAAAAACACACTTTCCACCTTTTTTTTTAAAATTAAATATCTCACACACTGTTAATCGTTACGCAAAACAAAACATATCATCGCGACGAGAATTAAATTATCTTTCTATAGAGGGGCGACACTATGTACTTTCGACGAACTTTTTTTTATGATTTTATGAAGTCATATACGATTTTATGAAATCATATATGATTTTATGAAATCATATATGATTTTATGAAATCATATATGATTCGTTATACGAATCATATATCCGTGACTGAAACAAATTGAAAAAAAGTTCTCGGTAATCACAAATCATATATGATTTTATGAAATCATAATGAATTTATATGAATCATATATATATAATATGATTCGTTATAACGAATCAATATGAATCGCAATTCGTTGACTGAAACAAAATTGAAAAAAAAATTTCGTAGAATCACAAATCAATATATTTATGATTTCATGAAAATCAATATATGATTTCATGACACTGAAAATCATATATATTTCAAGAAAATCATATATGATTCGTTATACAATCATATATGTTTTACGTAATTCGTGATAGAAAAAATAATCAAAAAAAGTTCCTCGAAAGTATATCGTGTCACCCGTCTACTGAAAGATAAAAAAATACTCGTCGCGATGGTGTATTTTTTGTCGTGTGAGGATTTACCGTTTGTAAGATATTTTATTTTTTAAAAAAAGGTGAAAAGTGAGTTTTTTATTTTTGATGAAAAAATAGATGGTTGAGATTGATTCATTGGATCTATGACAAATAATGGGTCTATGTTGATCTTAACTCTCATATGTCAAAGTACGATACATATGCATACATAATGATAGATTTTGAAAAAAAAGGAAAATATTATATCCATAAAAAATTTACAAATAAAGTTTCACAAAATGACTTGTCACTAATCAAATTAATCTTAATCAATTCTCTCTCTACCTTTTACATTCATAACTCCTAATGGATGCATGACAAATCATTTTGTGAGAAAAAAATTTATAAACATTTTGTGGATGTAGAACACTTTTTAAAAAATTTGTGAGGGGTGAGAACATTTTGTGAATATAGAACACCTCTTAAAAAATTTGTGGGGGTGGGGGGAGGGGGTTGTTGTTGTTGTTGTTACAGGGTATATAATTAGTCGTGGCTGTAGGACGAATTATAATTACACACGTGTTGATGGGTTTGTCGTGCCCTTGTAATAAAAGTCACGAGTAGAGATCAAAGGACCACAAATTCCATCCAAATTGTGTTGCTTTCTTATACATAGTAACATGGTATTATTGGATGTACATACAACTAAATGACAAAAAAATATAGTTAAATCAGTTTTGGACTTTTATGTGTAAATGAGTGTAGGATACGACTCGAGTAAAAAAAGCTGGTTAGAAGAAAATCACACTTGATTTAAAATAAGAAGTTAGCAACAAATGCTTGGAAAATCACTCGAATCAAAATTCTTGATCCGCTGAAACGTGGCCAATATTTGATATTTAGCCTCTAACAAAATTGACTAGTTGATAATCTAAGGTGAAAGAAGAGTATTAAGTTTTCTAGTGGAGATTTATATATCATATGAAATTTGTTGTATAAAATCTCATTACCATTTGTATTAACTTGTCTGAATATCGTAGCAGTTTTTAGTATGTTTTTATAACGGTGGATTTACTAAAAACTAGCAAGATGCTAGAAAAGAGTTACAAGCAAAAGGTACAAGGATTTTTCATCCAAATAACCTAATTTATTTTAAAATTACAATGATTAGAACATCAATTAAAAGAAATTTAAACCAAGTCATCAAAAAGACTTGTAGCATCAAAAAGCAATTGATTCCTGAAACGCCAAATTAACCACCACTTCACATAACAAACACCTTCCAATATCTCTTTCAGCCACTTAGAAAGTCGAGAGGAATTAAGCCATAGAAGCCAATTATCATAAGAGGTTAAATCAATGTCCTCAAGCTCCCACCAACGCATAAGTTTCCTTCATAAATGACGAGACATTGGACAGGAAAAGAAGATATGGTAACCGGATTCGACAGAGACATGACAAAGAGGGCAAACAATAGTCGAAATATCAATACCTTTAAGGGAAAGATTCAACAGAGTAGGCATCTTATCCAAACGAACTCTCCAAGCAAACACATTATTCTTAATGGGCATGACTTTAACCCACCTTGTGGCGACTTCCTCCTTTGGAAGAATCAAATCATCAATAAACTGACGAACATATTTAACAGAAAACTTACCTGTAGCTTCTAACGATTAGACCCAACGGTCGAGGATATTTGTCAATATCAGACCATCCATGCGGGATAAAAGAAAACCGAGTTGTTCTTCCTCAACACCAACTTTAGGAGGTCGACGAAAAGTATCAACCATGGAAGCATGATTAATTTTTTCGACAACTGTTATTTGTTTGTAGTTATCCAAAGCATAAAGTCTCGGGAATTTATGCTTTAACGCCAAATCATCTAACCAAGGATCCTCCCAAAACAAGGTGTTTAACCCGTTGCCCACCTTTTTGCGAATTAAATCTAAAAGATTAATGCCTTTTGTGCGAAGAACAGTAACCTCACGAATAATGTCTAACCAAGGAGAGCGTTTAGACAAAGAACTTGGGGAATTAAGAGCACCGTCTTCACCATAAATAGCTTTTATGAATCTCGTCCATAGACAAGAACCATGAGAAAAAAATCGCCAAACCCATTTAAAGAGAAGAGCTCGATTAAGAGCATAGAAACTAGAAACTCCGAGACCACCGTATTTCTTGGAAGCTAAGACCTTATTCCAACTAATCCAAGCCATTTTTCTTTCCGACCCGTCCACTCCATTAAAAAAGTTTCTTCTAATCGATTCCAAGAGCTTTAACACTCCCGAAGGAACTTTAAAGATAGACATATGGTATAAAGGAATGGATGTTAGAACCGATTTAATTAAAGTAAGTCGACCACCTATTGAAAGGGTTTTAAGCTTCCATTTGGATAAGCGAGAGGACACTTTAGCAACCACGTCATCCCAAGATTTTATTCTAGACATCGCACCTCCAACCTTAACTCCAAGATGAACAAAAGGAGTGGTAAAAATCGAACAACCCATAGTTGTGGCTGCTGCGTCGACTTCTTCTGGACGAGTGCCAATTCCCATAAGTTTACTTTTATGAAAGTTTATTTTCAGACCCGAAGCCAAGTGAAAACACTTCAAGACATTAACAATGGTGCGTATATTCAAGGAATCCCATTACCAACGAAGATAGCATCATCCGCAAAGAAAAGGTGAGAAAGTGTCAACTAAGCTATCAAAAGTAAGACCTCGAGAACAAACCTTCTAATTCGCACTTTGAAAAAGATAAATGCAAACTTTCTATTATTAAGATAAATAGAAAGGGAGATAAATGATCCCCTTGTTTCAAACCCTTGTGAAATTAGAATTCTGATGTAGGGCTTCCATTGACGAAAACTGATCCCATGGCAGAGTTGAGACAACTATTTATCCAACCACACCACTTATCACCAAAACCAAACATCTTTAAAATATCCTGTAGGTAATCCCACCGTATAGAGTCGAATGCCTTTTCGAAATCGACTTTAAAGACCATAGCTTTAAACTTCTTATGCTTGCACCACGAAATAAGTTCATTAAGAATAAATGGGTCGTTAAGAATTTGGTGGTTGGAAACAAAATGACGTCACTAATAAGACCCGAGATGACAAAGCTAAGTCTATTAGCTAAAATCTTAGCAATAATTTTATAAAGGCTTCTAATCAAACTTATAGGACGATAATCTTTGACGACTTTTGCATCATGAATCTTACGGATTAAAGCAATGAAAGAATCTTTAACGGCTGCCACAATATCATGTTCTAAAAGCTTCCATTATCTATGAAAGAACTCAAAAGTGAAGCCGTCAGGACCAGAGGATTTATTCGTTCCATAATCCCAAACCGCACTCTTTATCTCCTCATTAGAGACGTTTTGTTCGAGATCAGCTTGTTGCTCCAATGATACCCTATTAGTGAATTGATCAACGAAGCAAATACGAGGGGAAACGGGCAAGGACAATTGAGTAGAAAAGTATTTTAGGAACACATTTTTCACAGCCAACGGATCAACAATCCACTCGCCATCAACAAGGGTCTCACGAATAGATAACTAAGAATGTTTACTATTAAGAATACCATGAATGAACTTTGTATTCTTATCACCTTCTATAGCCTAACGAACTTTAGATTTCTGAGCCGCTTCCAATGAGTCAATAGAATTAATGTCGTTGAGTTCTTTCAACAATAAGGATCTATCGGATAAAATCTCTTCATTATTACCGCCTTGGTCAAGAATTTTGTCGATATCAGAAAGTCTGGATTGAATGGAGATCTTCGCCTTATAAGAGCTTTTCTTAGCATTTTTGGTCCATTGTTTAATGACAATTTTGAGAGCTTGAAGTTTCTTCCTTAAATTAATCATACCATTCGAGTCAATTGTGGCTAAGCTCTTTCATGTATCTTCTACCATTTTGTTAAATCCATCCAAGTCAAATCCATCCAAGTTAAATCAATGCTTAATTCCCACATGAGAATAAGACGATGATTTGATAGATTTCTATACAAGAAAATAGCCGAAAGATACTGGAACAAAGCCAATAAGCCTTTAGAAACTAGAAATATATCCAACGTACCCATCTTATTGGCGGTCTTGTAGGCCTAAGTGTAAGCATAACCATCAAGAGGAAGGTCAATCGGACTTGCTAAGGAAATAAAACTATTGAAAGTGTTAGCACCTTGAACGTTGAAAACCGAACCATATCTTTCTTGTTTCGTTCTAACTTTATTAAAATCCCACATAATCACACAATCTCTATCCCATCGGTCTATTAAATGAAGGATGTAATCCCATAACACCTTATTTTCTGTTAGATCTTGAGGAGCATAAACATAAATGATAAGGAGTTTGGAAGACGAAGGAACCCCAAGTACCCATAACAACCAAGAAATTATCAAATGAGGTAACATTATCTTTGACAAACAAAATAGGCTCCCAAATACATAAAATACCCCCTGAGTTGCCTAAAGAAGGACTAAGAGCATAATCAAAAGAAGAATTACCCCACAACATCCACTAGTACAAAAAGTGGTATTGGTCACACCAAAAATGTGTTACTATATACATATAGTCACACACGTAAAAAGTTTCGTGTGTGACAAAAGGTCGCGCGGCCGTAGGTCACCTACGGTCACGCATTCGAGTTAGTCACACATAAGAAAGCTTTAGTGTCCGTATCCACGTTTTTTGTGTGACTAAATAGGTACAATTTAATGACCATAAACAATGTACAACCAATAAAGCATGTTTTTTTGTATATTTAGTCACATACAATTAAACATAGAGTGGCCAAAAGTGTTAATATGTGTGACCATATGGTGTTTAAAGTGAAGAAATGTGTATTTTGTGTGACTATTGTTCATCCAATGGCCACATGAATTTTATGTTTGTGTGACCTTTTGTAATATTTAGCCACACAAAGCATGTTTGTTTTGGGTATTTAGTCACATACAACTAGGCATAAAGTGACCAAAAGTGTTAATAAGTGTGACCATATGGTGTTTAAATTGAAGAAATGTGTATTTTGTGTGACTATTGATCATCCAATGGCCACATGAATTTGAAGTTTGTGTGACCTTTTGTAATATTTAGCCACACAAAGCATGTTTTTTTGGTATTTAGTCACATACAACTAAGCATATAGTGACCAAAAGTGTTAATAAGTGTGACCATATGGTGTTTAAATAGAAGAAATGTGTATTAGGTGTGACTAATGTTCATCCAATGGCCACATGAATTTTATGTTTGTGTGGCCATTTTGTGACTATTGTTCATCCAATGCCCACAAAAATTTTATGTTTTTGTGGCGTTTTGTAATATTTAGTCACACAACGAAAAAATAAGGAAGTGCGGGGAATCGAACCCCGTGCCTCTCGCATGCAATGCGAGCGCTCTACCATATGAGCTACACTCCCATTTGGCAATTGCAATCAAGGTGAAAATGCAACAGGACCTAAATGAATTCATGTTCTAATGCAAGTGTTAAAGTTACTAGATGAGTATAGTATTTATATAACACTTTGACAGCACAGATATATACTTGGCAGCACTAACTTCTTTTAAACCCAATAGCAGTAGTATCAATAGCAGCATTAACATATGAGATTACTACTGGCAGCATAAAGTATACACTTGGTATATATCTCTGCATTCACCCTTTAGCTCAGAGAGACTAGTAATTATTAGGTGGCCTGAATTTATGCCCATATATTTGCAACTCTGTACATATATCAGAAAGACTAACCTCTATGAGCTTTGTCCGACTTCTAGAGTGCAAATAGTGATCGACTCTATCAATTTCCTTCTTTAAGCAGTCCTCTGCCTGTGGTCCATTAAATAAAATCATCAAACGTGATGAAACTAAACATAAGAGAGTAATGCTACAAGTAACAATGATCAACATCATAAACAACAAAAGCAGCAGCAATGACGGTAAAAGCTTTTAACCAACTGTACCTTGAGCATGTAATCAGGACAAGAATCTTCCTTAATCCAATTTGATGCTTTTCGAGCATAGTAATCAGCAGAATCAGCAAGCATAAAAGCTTCAAAGTCTCTTTCATAGTGCTCCATTTGTCCCATCCCAATTTGACATATATACCAAGAACATTGTTTAATAATGCTCTGTCGATCTGCTCGCCTTCGCGTTCTTGATTAATCTGAATCAGGAGCATTGTTCATTCCAACTTTACATAACAGTCGATAAATAATGAATGAGCATAATAATAGAACTTACAAGGGAAATCACTGCATCTTTAGCTCTACCCTTAGTTTCCTCATAAACCTATATGAAAAGAAAAGGTTTCATTAGTTACAAAAGGTTTCATTAGTTACAAAAAAACCAACATCCATAATGAACTGTTTGCTCAAACAAATACACAAATACTTACAGAGTCGCGGAACAAAATTGAGACCAACTTCATGTAGGGGAGGTAAAGACCTACGAGTAGGATTATTAAGTGTTAAATGAAATGCCAAAAATCAGACTGGATTAAATAAGCAAACTGCTGAGTTTGATGTCAACGAAAAAGATATTCGAATCCAAGAACAACATAGAGAATATTTTGTAACTATGTGGTCCTATGGCTCCACTTTAAACTTAGTTCGTTTAAAGTGGTTATAGCGTCAACTAAAGTTATCATTGCATCAATAATAAGTCAATACAATTTAAAAAAAACAGCTTGTGCTAAGCCTCTTAATAAATAACAATGGGCCTAAAACACCCATTGTTTGGTTCATTGTTTAGTTCAATCTTTGAACCAAACAATATGTTAATACTTTCATCTTTTAAACTGAGCTGGAATACTACAGTTATATGAGCTGGAATACTACAGTTATATAATCATTCGTTGTCAATGTCAATACGCATTATTGTGAAGGGGGTCTATGTGATACAAGATATTAAGAAGTCCCAATCACATTAAGATAAATTTACTAAAAAAGGTGAAACTAGACAGTAGCATATGAACATGCATAATTATGAAACAAAATATGAAAGTTTGACTTTGAGGTCAAGTTCGATAATTTCTAACATCAAAAACTCATCTAAACTTCTTCACATAGGTAACAAACAATATGCAACCATACTAAGCTGTATCAAAAAAGATGCTAATAAAAGCAGTAGGCCTCGAATACTGAAACCACCTCAATATTATGATTTTTAAAAAAGGCTAGTTTAGACCTCAGAAGTCAATATGAAACTTACTAAATCTGAATGAGTCAAATATGAATACCTGTGTGGCGTTGTTCAATGGGACTTCTTTAGGGTCACAAACTCGATCACTGAAGTCCGGTTTTTATGGATTGCAAAGGAGCGGCATAAACGGTCCAGACTGATTAAAGAAGAGAGGCGTGAAGTTGGGGGCGAAATTTATATTAGTGACATTTGTGATGACTTGATTTATGACATTAACAAGTTGAGAAGTGACTTCTCTACTTTTCATTGAAGTTTCTAGACCAGTGGCATTGTCTACACATGGAAGAATATCATCTAAAGCCGTATGATAAGTTGGGTTCTCAACCCACTGATTTATCGACACACATGTATCTGCAGTTACACTAATACATCAAAACCATTATTAGTGGTAAAATATCAATCATGTGCGAATATCATATATCATGAACTTTTTTTGTAGACGAAGGCAAGTGTTTTGGTGATTAATAAACTTGTACATTTTAATTAAATTATTTTGAATGTCCTCAGTCAATTCCATAGGTTTCAGTAATCATTTTCATGGGGAAGAGCCAAAAACATATATAAGACTATGATGAGTAAAATGTAACCGACATTGGTCAAATCTCTATTTCGTGGTAAACATCTTTGTTTTCACCCATAGAACCCTCAAATTCCCTAGTATATTATATAATGCAAGGTGATTTCGACCTTAAAGCAGGTAACTAGTTTCTCAGCCATGTAAAAAAAATTGCATTATTAATGATTCCGACATCATCATACGCTAGTTTAGCAATTTTACCTATCACCTTTGGTGGATTACCTTGGATCAAAATTTCAAAACAGTTTGGGCTTTTATGGGGAAAAACAAATTTTTGTACCCAAAACAGGAACGAAACAGAAGTCAACTTCTTCGCAATCAAACCTTATGCAAAAAACAATGCCGGTTTTGGATTATGGTTAATGTAAATGTAAAAAGTAAACATGATATGTGGCAGTTTATGCCCTAATTTGCTCAATTTCAGAACGACACAACAGTAAAAGAGCATAACTCATAAACTCAATACACATTAAAAACCCAAACTTACTTGTGCAGAACAAGGAACACATCACACAATACAAAAGTTCCCATCACAAGAATCCATCCAAAAATACCAACCTGCAATGATTTAAACAAAGCATTTCTATAAGAAAAGAAAAAAAGACAGATAATATATATCGAACAATAAACAAACATCAGTATCTCACTCACGTGTAAACCATACACTTCATGCCGAAAAGTGAAAACACTACAAGGAATTATGGAGTATTAGAATTACAGAAGTTAGTAGGTTGCGACAATTTCGTCCATTTTTGGGCCGGTATCATACTTAGTTTTATCTCTTAATTTATGGGTTAAACAGTTGACACTGAAAAATAGATTCACATGAACATGGAATCAAAAGTCAAACGAGTAACATAACAAAGACCTTAAAGAAAATAGATCAAAAGGGTTCAAACAAGTTGCAAGTTGCCCAAGAGTGTATTTTTAATACAAGAAACCTTCTAAATTATCTTTATGCCAAACAAACTAGATAATTGCTGAACTAACAAGTCTGAGAATTGAACAAACCAAATATTAATTATAACAACTTTTTGGATAAAAAAAGTTGTTAGGGTCAACCCATCCTGTACCAAACTTATTGTTTTGACCCATTAGGTCATTACTCAATCCACCAAATTTGCTACCAGTAGAAATTAGTAAACAATGTAAACCAACTCTATCAAGGGAATAAAAGAAGCTTACAAAACCCGATGAATGTCATAATCAGAACTAACGTCCTATAAGAACACAAAACTGCTGATATAATAATCAGAACTAACGTCAAGCGCAAAAATGAAAACCTTAGATCTAAAATGGTGGCTGATGAAAAATGGCAATAGGATGTGGTGTTGTTCGTTCGAGATGAGGCAGGACCAGATGGTGGGAAGTTGTGGCTTTTGGAGATATGGGGGTTGAATGGAGATTTTGGGTTTTGAGATTTTGGGTAGTTGATTGGATAAAGAGAGATGAATGGGTTTTTAGATCTAAGAGGGAAATTTTTGGGGTTTGAGATTTTGGGGAAAATTGTTAGCGGGAACAATGAGAGGGAGAAGGAAGAGCCAAAATGTTTTTGGTATGAAAGTTTTTTTTGTTAGTTTCACACTAAATTTTAGAACACACATATTAACATTATTGTGACCATATTATAGAACTTTGGTACACTTATATCAAGTATGTCTATGTTTAGTGTGACCAAAAATAGACCTTTGTCACACTGTTCATGTGTGTTACATATATTTTTCAATTTTATAAACTGTATATCGTGACTAATACTATCAAACTTACTTTTCTTTTCAGTTGTTCACGTAGAAAGGCAGTATCAAAATTAGCGACATATGTGTTGTGCTAAATAAGACGAGAGGGGGGGGGGCAATAAAAAAGGCAGGAGGGTCGACGACAATCTAAATATATGTAGAGTATGGTAGGGTACAATTGCGAGCCCTTATGGATAGTTGATCAACATGATATTTGTGATTACTAGTTGTGTAGCCTCATATCCATATATCGTAGAATTACATGCATGTCTAGGCTCCTTTGGGGGGTTATATCTAAAGATGCTTAGGAGTGTCACTTCTGTCTGGCGAGAGTTCAAACATGTCTCAGACGTTATTTAAGTACGAGCATTCATGAGTGATCTTAGCGAGATGCCGACGTGAATGTGTGGACTAATTGTTTCAAACTTATTTGTATCTATCACACGTCCCAAATTATAAGTGACTAAATAATCAACAAAAAATTACCAGTTACCTCTAGTCACATAAATATTCAAATGTGTGACAATGAAATTCCGAAATGGTCACACAAAATGAGTTCAAGTGTGGTTGTTTATTTTATTCTGGTACATTTAGTCACATAAATATCTGACTGTGTGGCCGTTTAGAAAAACAATATGTGTGACAAAATCCCAGATTTGTACTAGTGATAATATAAATATGCCAAACATATTTACCAAATTAGTCATACTAAACAAAATCATTTACTACAAAAGTCTTCTCTTCTTTTACAATTAACCAATTAATTCACATAATGATCTCATGCATACCATACTAAACAAGCATGCATACAAAATATATTTAGCTTAATAACCATGTTTACATGCACGTAATCCATGGTTGACAATTTATAAGCAATAAATAAGCTACAATATATTCAAATCGCAAATTATAATACATGCATTTATAATAAGCGAAACAAGTCATGTAAAATATAACCATGGGTGTGTTTGGTAAACGTAACATTAACAGTTAGCAGAAGCAGTTCGCAGTAGTAGTTAGCAGTAAGCAGTTAGCAGTAGCAGTTTAATTTATAAAAGTGTTTGGTAGAGTAGCTGTAGCAGTAATTTTAATGCGTAAAATGACGTAAAAGGACATACATATTTAAATTGAAAACTCTTTTAAATAAGTAAGTTACTTTTACATGCTTAACATTAGTTGAACACAGTGATGCTTAACATTATATTTGAATGCTTAAACTGAAGTGCGACACTAGCAATTGGTTTATATTGAAACTTTTTGTTCTTCTTTTGTTTGAATTATGATAATATTTTAGAATAAAAATTCTAACGAGATTTTTATTTATGTAGGCCTATAAACTGCATGATTCCCAACTAAATTCAATAGTGCACCTATAACCATCTCGATTAACTTTGGGTTTTTCTTGGAATTATATATGTACGTGTATAATACATGAGTGTAACATTCCGTATTCTCAGGTCATTTACAATACTATTAAATTTCACTACTTATTTAATTTTTTTCTCGTACGCGGTTCACTTTAATCGTAGCTAAAATCGCTAGACTGAAAATGATCATACAATGTAAACGGCATTATATATTAAATGTTTGCATCAAGCAAGTGTATTTGATTATTATGAGATAATTAATGACTTAGTCATCATTATTTTTAATCGGGCTACGTAAAATGCTTACGTTTCATAATAAAATACGTTTAGGCATACCCGGAAGTTCTAAAACCTAACTACGCCTAAACAAATACCCACGATTATACCCAATACTCAAAATATTAAATATAACATCACATATATACATAATATGCCGAAAATTTGAGGATTGGAACAATAGTCATCACTTAGTAAATAATATCTAGATATTAACTAAAGTAAGTCTTACACATTTTTCCAACTTGTCATGCTAAACTTAACTAGGGTTAGAAAGTAACTAGGGTTAAGTTAGCAAGATATTTATACTATAAATAAGCATGCATGCATGGCTAATGTTTACAACTCTTACACTTAACATAAAACTTCATTTTTCTTCTCTCTTTTCTTCTCCAAATCCCACGGCACAAATAAGCCATAAAACAAAATCCCTAACTTGATTTTCTAAGTATATACAACCCTATACACAACATACTTAAGGTATTCTAAGGTGTTGGGAAGCATTGGTTCATCATTTTCAAGTAATAAGAAGAAAAAGGAAAGATTAGGGTTTTGGAAACCTAATCTTGGGTTATAAGCTTGAAAGCTTGATTTTGAATCTAAACACGGGTTTAGAACTTATTTCACATCTCTTACATCATTACTAAGGTTTTCTTAAATCCTTTATACTTTTCTTTCTTATGATTTTATGTATTACATGTTAAATATAGCCATAATCACCACTAATGACTTTTAAATGTATAAAATGGATTTTTATTTGAGTTTATCAATTTATACACTTATTCTCATGTCCTAATGTTATAAATATCATGGAAAAGTAAATATAAAAGTATGTTAACTTATAGTTTAAGTATAAACATGTTTAGGTTAAATTAGGGTTTAATAATGTTTCTTAAACTTCACATGTGAAAATAATGAAAGTAAAAGGGTTGAACTTGTTACAATGAAATTATAAGGACTAGGGATGATATTAGACTTTATTATAAGTACCACATATGAAAAATATGGTTATAAGAGTTTTTATAGTAAACTACTAACTTAATAAGTACATAAAACAAGGTTTTATAAAGAAACAAACATGAAATACATAGGGGCTGTCCAAATTCGAATTTTGGACAGTAGGTTATGATGTTTTATAAAAATAATATGCCTCATGACGATTCCATAATGATAAGAAACTTGAAAAACCGATCTATAACGAAAAAGATACGTTAAAAACGAGTTTACGACTATAAATACTTTTATAAAACTATTTTTATAGAAAGTTACTATTCATGGCAGTAGGTTGGAGTTTAGAACACCTAAAATATGATATAACTTTTGATTACGAGATCGTACACGCAAGAATCGTTCAAAACGGAACTATAACGAGTAAATTACGACATTTCCGATAATTAAAGTTTATAAAAGTAATTTTATAAACTATGAACAGTAAAAATCACTATTCATCAGTAAATTTATCTTTATAAAATATAATACCTCTTTTAATAACAAAAACGTACTCGAAGGAATCACTGAAATCGGGATTAAAACGAATAAGTTATTACGATTGCAAGTTTACGCTAATTAAAGCCTAAAGCGACAAATGAGCTGTCATGAACAGTAATTTTACTATTCATCACAGAATTTTAAAAACTTTAAAATGTAATATTTTGATCGCTCGTCTTACTACGAAGACGTGGACGTAAGAAACGCGAGCAACGGGCTTAAAACGACCAAATTAGGTCATTTTTACGAAAAGTATATTTATAAACGTTTTCACTTTATAAATACTATTTTACTAAAACGATTAGTCGGTGATTATGCTATATAGAATATTGAGTGGTTATCAAAGTGCTATATTACTAGGGAGTTTCATAATGAGGCCTCTTCGGATGGCGTATCGACGATGTTGTTGGATTTACGATTTAAAGTATCCTAACTCCTCGAACGTCATGTCATGACCTCTTTAATTATGATAGCCCGAACGATAGCACAACGTAACTACTATGATATTATATTGAATGTTATAAATTGAAGTACTCGGTACTTATTCGACCTTAATTTAAATAGGTTGCATCAAACGTTTTGCGTGACATTTTATCTGTGATTATTGGACTATCAGTATTCAAGGTGAGTTCATAGCCCCCTTTTTACTACTTAATTGTTTTACAAACTCTACGGGGTGAATTACATTGCTTATTTTTACTATTGGACACAAGTGTTTTTCTAAGTGTTTTCAAAGTGTTTTAAACTGTATGTCAATCGACCCAGATTTCTGCCTGAATATTATTGCGCTAAGTCCCGTCTATTGCCAATTAGTCCCCACAATCAATGACCGTAATTGCTATTGTAGGTGAGCGCGAGTGTATTGTGGAAAGATCTAATCTGGACTGACAATCCCCACCTGGAATTTCTGGTCACAAGTGACCATGTGCATTAACATGAGAATACTTTGGTTGTTTGGCAAGCATCCTAATACAATTGGGTCACAAACAATTTAAGGCAACGGGTTCATGATCTTAGTGCAATAATAAACGTTTTGGACTACTAAATGTGTTTAGAGTCCATATTACAATCGATCTTGTGGTCCACCAATTTACCAACAAACTATGATTTCACTCACCTTGTTGACTTTAGCATGTAAATTTCAGGTCCTATGGTATAAGACTGAAGTGAGCCGTCGGATATCATGAAGATGAATTCTGTGTTTTATCTAAATTATATGCAACTTTTGTATTTCATAAAACTTAAAGTCATCTTTGAGATTTTTTAAATGTATGTTGGATGTTTTATGACATAAGAAAACTATATGGGAACCTCACATTATTAACTTCTGTCAAGATTTATGCTTATACATAAATATAATCTTGAAAAATGTCCATTTTTGGTCATTTCCTATATCTTGTTTGTTGTACTTGAAGTAGCACCCCAATGTTACTATTCCGCTGCTACCTGATTTTGGGGTTGTTATAATGAGGGTATTTAAGTAATTTATAAATTCTACTGCTCTAAAATGCTATTTCAAACAGCATTGGGAAATTGAGCGTTTTCATAAATTTATAAACGCTAATTGCTGCCTTCCAAACGAGCATAAAACCAATTATGCTAAATGCTAAATGTTAAACGCTCTTAAATGTTGTCTACCAAACACACCCCATATTTTATTTCTATTTTTATGTGATTTTTAGGGTTAATTTATTTCATTAAATAATTTCCTAAAATAGGTTTTCACATAAAAGGCAAGAAATATTCAAAAATATGCGTTTATATTTTAGCCGGATCTTCCAAAAATACATACCATATTTATATTTTTAGATTTTATGTGTTTTATAGTAGTAATTATTTCACTAAATAAATTCCTAAAATAAATTGCACATAAAAAGCAAGAAAATATCACAAAATATGCATGTTTTAAGTATTTTACCGTTTTTGTGTAATTATAACACTATATGAGCGGCTCGTGGTGCCACTGTTGGAAATCGTTATCTAAAATAACCTAATATTTCATTAATATCATACGAGCCACGCAGCAGAATAAAACTCACATAGCACTTATAATGAACATAAAACATAAACAGAAAACATACCGAATAGCAATCAAGCTGCGTGAAGAACGGGAGACTTCTTCGAGTACACGCATGTGTGTAATACATGTGAAACTGAAAACCCTTCAGGTTGCTAAAGTAAGCAACCTCTACGTGTATCCACACTACACGTCGACCAATATCACGCGAATGCTAGTTCCACGAACCAACGGACGAAGAATACATCAAGTAGTCGAACTTAAAAAATTGTCCCCAATGGTTGTTTGGTTCGTCGACTACAAGGAGAAAAGAATAAGGGAATGATAATTATAAGCTAGGGGATCTGATGACATCAAATAACGTCACTTTTATAGCATCATTTATCCCATGTATATAACCCATTTTGTATGATTATTGCAAAAAATTGTTACTTAATCATTTGTATTTGAGAATTGCAGTAATAATGGAGTACTTGGTGAAGATTAGCTAAAAGGTACGCATTTTGGAGCATAAACAAAGAGTTCAAGAAAGTCTACTGATCCGACTCTATAAATAGAAGACCCTAAACTCAGTTTTAGGTATGCAAGTGAAACCCTAAACCACCAAGTCGACCAAGAGACGAATAAAGAAGCATAGAAGGTCAGAAAAGAGCCTCAAGAAGCATAAACTCAGTTTCGGTTAAGGTTTTTTTTCTTTAATCGTTCATATATGAAACCGTGTGTATTTTTACAATGACTATCGGCTGATACCTTTAGGTATCAGTCATGTTTATGAAGATTTAAATGTGATTTGTTTATTTTCGAATTGCTTACTTATATTAATGTTGATATATTTACAATTTAGACTTGTTTCGTCCTTAAGTATTGCGACCATTATACAACTAGGTTAGTCCTACAAATTTAAAGGCGCTCAACTTCGTTGTTTTTGTTGGCGTAGGCTAAGAGTCTGGGATAGCTCTCCATATTGCAATTTAAATATCTAGAATCATAGATCACAAATAATTGACCTATCTTTGCCTTTAATTAGTGAGCTTAGTTTAGACCACAAGGTGACACCGGGATCAATAAGTACGTTCTTATATCCATTGTTAAGGACTCGGAAGGTACTACTAGTATATAAGAGCCGTTAAGGCCGTAAGTGGTAAAGTCACATGAGCTAAGGGTATTAGTAATAACACCACTACTAATTCTCCTAAGATAGATTATAAACAAGAACTTCTTGCTTTATTGCGGATGCGTTTAATTGTGTGACAGAATTAGTCTTCATTACACTATTAAACAAAAACTTATGCGTTTTATCATATAATTCAGGGTTGATAAGTTTTCCTGTACATTAGTTCAGACCGTTCCCTATCGATTGGTTTATCATCTTGTGTAGTTTTTTTATAGATTTTACTATCACAAAACCCTATTTAGATCACCCAAGACCGTGCCATTCTCCAGTCTGAAACTTCATTATCATTAGCTTAGCTTTAGCAAAGTTAGATTAATTAAGTACTAAGAAAGATAACTAAAAATACTGGATAGAATTAAGAATTATACCTCAATCGCTCTTAGTGATCGACACCCTACTTACCAACGAAGCTACATCTTAACCGGGTACACTGCCCGTTAAAGTGTTGTTTTTAGGTAAAGTCGGCATAAAATAAATTGTAAAACTTGAAAACATAAATAACACCTACACGACGACACATCCAGTTTTTGGCACCGTTGCCGGAGAGTGAAAAATTTTAATCTTGATTTTTATTTGATATTTTGGTTTTTAGCATTAGATCTAACCCTTAGGATTAGTGTAATTTAAATTAGTGTATAATTCTGTATATTTGTCTTTAATTGTTTGTTTGCATATTTGTGTGTTTGTTTGTGTGTTTAATTTTATGCATTGTATATTTTTGCATATTGTGTGTTTATAGCATTATTACAATTTTCTAATACGACGTATTCATCTTCTTGGATACGGCGTATAAATTTTTTTCAAACCAATACAGCGTATTCGACTCTATCATCAATACGGCGTATTCAGTTAACTGAATATGGCGTATTAAGCTATTTGACAGTTTTCTTTCCTAGCAAATTTATTACAGGTTCAAATGGACGACCCCAACATTACTATGGAAGAGTATATCAGGCTTGAGGAAGAAAAAGCTCGTAGGCATGGTAAGATGTATAACTGGGAGACTGCTACGTATGGTAAGATCTGGTATGATGAAGACGTTCACGACCTAAGATCTATTGAAACTGAATTCCCAGCTATAGTCTTAAATGACGCGTTAACATCTGAAGTAACACTCTCCAGTAAACCCTCGGTAAGTTCTCTTAACAATGAAATTGACTTTAGAATATCGTTTGACGAATCCGACGATGAAGATTACACGGTAATTTATGACAAAAATTCATTTTCCTATAAAATAATTCCTGTCGACGATTTGAAAACGGATTCGAAAAATGATAATGATAAAGTCAATGTGCCTTTGTTTCCATCACTCGAGCCTACGATCAGTTATTCTAATGATTTAGACTTTCTTAAAGATTTTAAGAAAGAATTTACAGCCATTGTTTACAATGATGCTCTAACGTCTAAATTATATTTCTTAACTGAACCTACTGTAAGTCCTCAAG
>BQNB010132948.1:2483-18544 GCA_026074375.1 Tanacetum coccineum
CATGATCTATTTACTTTAATGTATCTGATGAATTTGAATCTTGACACTAGCTTTTAGGCATGCTTCCTTATGTCTTATAGAATGCAGCTTATATGCAAGGGTTTCGTACTTGGTTTGATGTTGGTGCTTGATTACATCGAGACTTGACATATTAGATTATATTTGGATCAAATTGGCAAATGCTGGTATTGATTCAGTTACTTTAAAAAAAACCAAAAACTGCTTTTGTTAAGTTTTATAATCATCTGATTACCTTGTAAATTTGTTCATATTTAGTTTATTCGAAAAAAAACATAAAATTTCCAGAAAAGCCGACGCACTTTTCCTAAAGTACGCCGCACTCTATCCATCTCAAAAAAAATCTCTATTATCTATTTATCCTTATTTTCTATATATAATAAAAAATTGAAATATATCTAGTATTATATAAAATGTCTTCTTGTAAAATACTTAACGTATGTATAAATCCACTATCTTTCGGAAAACAACTTGTAAATATAATATATAAATTAAATAAAAAGGTAATAACAAGGACTTGTAAATTTAAAATGATCTAAAAAGAACCCATTCAGATCGAATCACTCAAATTTTTAACCCAACCTCCTATCATTAATGAATTTGTCATCATAAATATACCGGAAGAGGATGTCGAAACCAAAAAAACAATCCTCGATCCTGATGATCAACCCATGTGGGAAAGTACTAAGACTGTAGCACCGACTCCAAATTCTGCCATTATTCAACTCGATGTTGATAATAACTTTGTTATCAATAGCACCCGCTTGAAAATGATTCAGGAAAATAAATTCGATGGTTATCTGTGGGTCGATTAGCATGACCATATCCGTGAGTTCCTCGCAATCTGCGACATGTTCAAGTATGGTGAAACTCAAAGTGAAGCTGTCAGGCTTTTGATGTTTCCACTGCCCTTATCCGATAAAGCTAAAACATGGTTTAACGAACTTAATGAAGAGTCTATAACATCGTGGGAACAAATAAGAAGATCTTTTATAAGAAGATTCTTTCCACCTTCGATATTTGACCATCTTTTACTTAAAATCAGAAGTTTCTCTAAAAACGTATGTGAAAGTCTAACCGACGCTTGGTTACGACTAAAAAACATGCTTCGAAGATGTCATGGGCACGGTCTGATCGAAGGAGCTATTATTCAAATATTCTATCCCGGTCTAGACGAACCCATTAAAGAAATTCTGAACGGAACTACTGGAGGAATATTCCTCTACAAAACTCTAAATCAAGCTTTTCAACTTCTTGAGGACAAAGTCCTTTTTGAAGTTGATTGGTCCAACAAACTCCAAATGAAACCCACTCAAAAATCTATTGCTTTCGCCGATAGAAGTAATAGTAATGATGATAACTCTCGAATAATGGAAAAATTGGAAGCTCTAACTATAAAAATTAATTCTCAAATTACAAGCATAAAATAAGAATTACAAGATATGCGTAACAAATATTATGACCTTAGAGGTAACCACGCTTCTAAAAACCGCCTAAACGATGACACGCTGATGTGTGAATGTCATGAAGCAAATTACGTCCAATCTGAAGGTTATCAAAAACAAAATTCTCATAATTTGTATTCTCGCCAATCTCATCATGATTCTAATGATTCTGAAAAATCGATCACCGAATTAAACAATGATGGAGGAATGATCTCGAAGATTTCAAAAGCTGTATCCGTAGCATGAGAATTGTTCATTCTAAACTTTTTGACAGAGACGATGGTAAAACCATCGGGGTTTTACACAACAAAAATTCTAAATCCGTCAACCAAGAACCTCAAGCTAAAACTGATTTCAAAAAATCGATCACTAAATTCTTGGATGGTCAAAGAATTTCAAATATGTTTGTCAAAAACAATGTTAACGATATGATTCTAAAGATGAAACAAAACGATAACATTATGATTTAAAGATTTGAAACAAACGAAAAGAATTTTCAACACCATATTCAAACCTCACACCTCCTCCCGGCTCTTCTCTCGAAAAATAGATGATTGGTCGAAGTCACACAAACGTATTTTAAAGAACAAACGATAGGACCTGATCCACTCCACTCCTACTCAAGCTCACCAACCAAGCAGTTAAATGCCGTATTCACGGCGGGGATGGAAAGTCGTTCCTCTCCCGCTTCCTCCAAAAATACAAAAACATCCACCACCTTCATATATTCGTTAACAATAAAATCACTTAATGGATAAAATTTGTAATGACATACGAACAAAAATAAAGGCTCTATCACGTGGAAAAAACAAATGAATATCCATTTCGTGAGTATATACAAAAAATACCATGCCCTCAAGCTTTTAAAGTGGATCATTCCCACTTGAACCGTATCGTGAAGGAATCTTAAATCAAGTTAAGTATACTAATAATAGTAGTAATAGTAAATAATTGTAATAAACCTATAAGGACATCTCGCTCTTATATATATATTGAATTATAATATATATATATTTATATAATATTATATATTATATTATTCGCTCCGCTCCCTATATATATATATTATCATATTTTGTTAGCCATTAAAAATATGTTGATTTATCCGGAATCACACTAGATTATTTAATATGCCACCCTATCTCTCACAAGCACGCGCCCCCCTACTTCTAGATTTAGACTATTAAGGATAGTTTAGTGCGCGCGATTGGGCTATAAATACCCCCTCCATACTTCCATGGAATGGTTGTGGATTCATTATTGTACGCGAGCGCGCTCGCTGCGCGCTCGCGCGCCGCGCAGTGTGTTTTGGTGTGTTCTTTCTCTCTCTAACACACATACACATCTTCGCGCTCACGCGCGTCTCTCCTTAAATAATATGGTCTTACTTCTTTCTCAATCCTACAGTCCTCCGGATCAAGTTTAGTAGTGTTTTTATTGTTAACAAGTGGAATTAAGCGCTTAACCGGGGGTGTATTGTATTTGTGTGTGTTGTGTTTGTGGTTTCGTTGTGGTGATATTGAGCTTATATGATAGCTTATTGGTTACGGCTTACTTGTTTTTTTTAATCGGCTTAATTTTTTTTCTTTCTTTAGTGATTATAGGATAAAAAGTTGGGGTTCATTTGGTTTATTTGGCTCAAAAGAACAAAAAAAACGTGGTCAAAGTTTTGTATTGTTTTTAGTTTTCCTTGTCTTGCTTATTTCTTGTTCTTTTTCGTGGTTTGGTTTGTGTTAACAAACTGTTCTTCGAGCTTATTTATTTTTGAGCTTTTCGTGAGCTTTTTCTTGGTCTACAAGCTTCATATCGAGCTTATTTGAGCTTATTATTTTCATGGCTTATTGAAGTTGGTCTCTTATCGGTTGTGGTTCATGGTGAGATAAAAGAAGAAGACATGTTAGAAACAAAGAAGTCTCGGTCACTGGTAGTTATTTAGCATTTACTAGCTCGTTAATTAATGATATTTAATGTAATCGGGCCAACAAAAAAAAGCCCGAAAAACCCATCCAAAGGCCCATATGGTCGGCCCCTTTGAGGGTTATAAATACCCTTCACATGTCAAGCTTTAGGGTATGTGATGATCTTGTAAACACAAAACTCATATCTCTTGTAAGTTTAATCATCCTTCATTAATTTTCTTTCCAGTTTTTCTCTTGATCTTTAAACCACAATCTTTCTTGTGAGATGAATAATTATTGGAACCATCAATTGGTATTAGAGCATAAGTGGTACGTGTTTTGATCTTGTGTGTTTAAAAAAAATTACTATTCACGGGTACTATTCATCGCAAAAAAAATATTTGCTTATTTTTTTTTACAAACTTTCGTCTGTTAAAAAAAATCAAATCGAACGAGCCTTAATATATCTTTTGATTTCGACTTCATTTTTTGGGTCTCAACGAAAGTTTTAAATCAAATTCTTTGGCCGATCTTTAAAAAAAACAACAGATTTTCGGCTTATTTTAAAAAAAAACTTGTTCGGCTCCTATAAATATGAATTAACAATTAAATCAACTTTGACCGAATCTTTTGTCTCTCGTGGAGACTAAAACCATTCGTCCTAGGGATTCACAATTTTGCCCAAGGCCACAAAAGTTTAATAGCATACAACTTTAGACATACAATTCCTCCGAGATTTTTAGCAAGCGACGAAAAAAAAGTTTCGTCTTATTTTTTTTTCACAAGCTTTCGGTTGAATTTTAAGAAAAAAAGGGTTTTGTTTTTATTTTAAACTTTCGGCTGATTTGAAAAAAAGTTTCGGCTTATTTTTTAAAAAGGGGAAGAGATCTATATTTTTGGGAGGTAAATATTTGTTTCCTAATATCAAGGGATTTGATTTTATCCTAGTGGCGGTTAATTTTGGAAGTAAATATTTGGTTCTTAAATTCAAGAGATATAATCTTCTAAATTTGGAAATTATATTCTTGTCCTTTTTGCTTCTACGAGAAAAAAATCAGAGTATTATTTCGACATCAATTAATTATTGTTTTACGGTTTCTTCTTAATTTTGTAAAATCCCGTGAAAGATATGATTTTTTTCTCTGTTTTAATCAAAGATTTGTAAAATCCCGTGAACATTAATTGATTTCAATCAAACATGAATAACCACTCAAGATCCGTTCTTTCATCTCACTTTAAACAAGATGGCAACAACTGATAAAGAATCAAGTGCAACTGGTACGGATAACCGTCCTCTTACAAGACGACAACAACATTCAGAGGTACAAACTTACGATAATCACTTCTTTGATAATATGCATCTTCAGGTTTTCGTCATAAATATACCTGAAGAGGATGTCGAAACCAAAAAAATAATCCTCGATCCTGATGATAAACCCATGTGGGAAAGTGCTAAGACTGTAGCACCGACTCCTGATTCCGCCATTATTTAACTCGATGTTGATAACAACTTTGTTATCAATAGTACCCACTTGAAAATGATTCAGGAAAATAAATTCGATGGTTATCTGCGGGTCGATCAGCATGACCATATCCGTGAGTTCCTCGCAATCTGCGACATGTTCAAATATGGTGAAACTCAAAGTGAAGCTGTCAGGCTTTTGATGTTTCCACTGCCCTTGTCCGATAAAGCTAAAACCTGGTTTAACGAACTTAATGAAGAGTCTATAACATCGTGAGAACAAATGAGAAGATCTTTTATAAGAAGATTCTTTCCACCTTAGTTATTTGACCATCTTTTACTTGAAATCAGAAGTTTCTCTCAAAATGTATGTGAAAGTCTAACCGACGCTTGGTTACGACTGAAGAACATGCTTCGAAGATGTCATGGGCACGGTCTGATCAAAGGAGCTATTATTCAAATATTCTATCCCGGTCTAGACGAACCCACTCAAGAAATTCTGAACGAAACTGCTGGAGGAATATTCCTCTACAAAAATCCAAATCAAGCTTTTCAACTTCTTGAGGACAAAGTCCTTTTTGAAGTTGATTGGTCCAACAAACTCCAAATGAAACCCACTCAAAAATCTGTTGCTTTCGCCGATGGAAGGAATAGTAATGATGATAACTCTCGAATAATGGAAAAATTGGAAGCTCTAACTATAAAAATTGATTCTCAAATTACAAGCATAAAAGAAGAATTACAAGATATGCGTAACAAATATTATGACCTTAGAGGTAACCACGCTTCTAAAAACCGCATGAACGATGACCAGCTGATGTGTGAATGTCATGAAGCAAATTACGTCCAATATGAAGGTTATCAAAACCAAAATTCTCATGATTTGTATTCTTACCAATCTCATCATGATTCTAATGATTCTGAAAAATCGATCACCGAATTAAACAATGATGGAGGAATGATCTCGAAGATTTCAAAAGCTGTATCCGTAGCATGAAAACTGTTCATTCTAAACTTTTTGACAGAGACGATGGTAAAACCATCGGGGTTTTACCCATCAAAAATTCTAAATCTGTCAACCAAAAACTTCAAACTAAGACTGATTTCGAAAAATCGGTCACTAAATTCTTGGATGGTCAAAGAATTTCAAATATGTTTGTCAAAAATAATGTTAACGATATGATTCTAAAGATGAAACAAAACAAAAAGAATTTTTAAACCATATTTAAAAACATGGAAAGAAAAAAAGATGAGTGTTCGAAGTCTCAAAACATATCTTAAAGACAAAACGATAGGACTGAACCACCTCCACCTCCTCCTCAAGCTCACACCAAGCACGTAAATGCCGTATTCACCGGGGATGGAAAGTCCGATGATCCTCCAAAAATTCAAAAATATTCACCACCTTCTATCATCGTTAACAATAAAATCATAAAAGATAAACCTATTAAGACAACGAAAAAGGGCTATCACATGGTGAAAACAAATGAATATCTATTCCGTGAGTACATACAAAAAATACCATACCCTCAAGCTTTTAAAGTGGATCATTCCCACTTGAACCGTATCGTGAAGGAATCTTAAATCAAGTTAAGTATACTAATAATAGTAGTAATAGTAAATAATAGTAATAAACCCATAGAAACTAATATATATATATATATATATATATATATATATAACAAAAACTTTGCAGTTTTTAAGTATGTCGTGCACCGGGCCCGTGTGTTTCGTACCTTGACTACTATATCCAAAAAGAAAATAAAAAAAATAAAAAAATATTTTTGAACTTTGTGGGTGTGTTCGTTGAAAACCCTCACGAGACTATAACTCGTCCACTCGGGACACCGAGGGGTTTAAAGGCTTGTTGCATACGCTAAATGCAATCGTGATGCCTACGAAAATGCGCTTTAGTATTTTATGGTTTTCGTAGTTTTGTTTATTTTGCAGATTAATAAAACAAGTGGAGCTTGGATTGGTGAAGTCTTACACGCGGGGACTAATATATTTAGAGTATTATACTACATAGGGTTGAATTCACATGCATGGCGTTTCGTTTTGCACCATATCTTTCTGAATTCAACTAAGCACTTATGAGCCCTGGGAAGTCTCGGTTCTCTTATATTTATTTTTCCCGCTTGTCCTACTTTTAGGTTATTTTCTAATTACGCATAATGCTCAACTTAAGTGTGGGGGGAAAATAAATCTAAAAATTCAGACTCATTATTAATTTCTAACTTTTGTTTGCCCTCGGTAATCTAAAAATTTATTTATAAAATCTTTTGTCACTTAGGTTAATATATTAGAATAAAATGTATTGTAAAAATAATAAAAAAATAAATAAAGTTTTGAAATCAGAGATGTGTCCCGATTGACAGAGCAGATCTGACTCGGGATCGATGGCATTAATTGCGCATTTATACCAATCACCCAAAAAAAGTTGTCACACCCCCAAATAGGGTCCCGTCTGATTAAGTGTCCGGGGGCGTGACGTTCATGAATATCTCAAGTACAAAGCATAAAAAATGACCTCTAAGGGTACGTTTAAAATAAACACCGTTGCATAAAATGAAAATATCAATAAGTTTTACATCGATCAAATTTAAAAGATTCAAAAGTTAAAATGCGGAAGCTTAAATAAGTTCAACAACGGTATTTAAAGACATAAGTAAATTTATGGTAAACCGGTCTAGGCGAATAGACTTCACATAAGACAATCAATACGTCCAAGCTAAGCACCTGAGAAAAACATGCTTAAAACGTCAGCATAAAGTTGGTGAATTCATAGGTTTAGTAGCAAACCGTTATCCATTGTTGGACCACAAGTTTATCAAAAACGTATGGCTAAAGTTTAGGAGATACAACTTCACATAAAGATGGCCATTTACGTTGCAACCTAAGCTCCATGACCCGAAGCTTATACTGAAAGATAGCATTGTGCACTGCTATTTTAAGGCTTGCCCTTAAGAGTGTCGACCAAAGACCACCTAAACTATTTTCAACATGACATATATCCGTTAGGGTTCTTGGCAAACTCGGAACCATAGTAAGTGCTTTTTTCCGGATTGGGATAATTAGCTCCCAATAGATCTATTTATTCACTGTGCTCA
Organism: Tanacetum coccineum; assembly: GCA_026074375.1. Taxonomy (NCBI): domain Eukaryota; kingdom Viridiplantae; phylum Streptophyta; class Magnoliopsida; order Asterales; family Asteraceae; genus Tanacetum; species Tanacetum coccineum. The sequence goes on from BQNB010132948.1 coordinate 10,417, forward strand.
CTTAACCAGCCAGTCGGTTAAAGGTGATTAACACGTTCATGTTACATCGGGCAATAGTAGGTCTAAAAGCTACTTTTTAGGGTGGGGTAACTCGTTACGGGGAATTTTTCATGTATAGTACTTGCGTCCAATTTTAAAAGCAAACAATGTTTCTCACCCCAAGTTATAAAACATTTAATCAAAACGAGTAAAAGTGGGGCTATGAACTCACCTTGATTGATGAATTGAAGAAGAATAGTCTAGAATAAATTCATATCCCAACAGGTTAACGAACGAACAGGTACTCCGAAAACAACCGGATGTAATGAACGGTTTGATATATAATCGAGTGTGAAGAATTTCGGATAATGCATGAGTATTTACTAGTGTACTTTTGTTAATATGTTTCCAAAAATTAACGTTTGTGACGTATAATAGTTGAAATGTTTTCGGAAGTAAAACGAGGATTTAAAAAAAATTAAAATTTTATTTAGTTATATATATATATATTTACTATATATACTATATATCATTATATATATATATCTATAATATTTATATATTTTATACTATATGTTTATATATATATATATAGGGTAAAGATCAAATAAAAAGACAAATATTCGTGAGAATGATACACTAAACATGTATTTTTATAAAAGTTGTCGAAAAATTTCAAAAAAAATCCACAAGATCGGGTATGTTGGTGCATAAAAAAGTTGTGAAGGAAGTTTTTCTAATTAGGGTTTTTCATGTTTTTTTAATGCACAAAAAACGAAATTTTGATGCACAAAATTTTTTTTGCATGCAAAAAATTTTTACTTGTTATGTTTGACTGCGGCAAATAAAATTTTGATGCAAAAGTTCAAAAGAAGTCGGGTACAAAAACGAAATTTTGAGGCACAAAAAAGCAATTTAATGAAATTTTGATGCACAAATTTTTTTTGCGCATCAAAAATTCGTTTTTTGTGCATTAAAAAAACGAATAAAAACTCAAAATTAGAAAAACTTTCTTTACAAAAGCTGTATGCACCAACATACCTGATCTTGTGAAATTTTTTCGGAAATTTTTCGAGATCTTTTTTTAAAAATCATGCCTAGTGTATCCTTCTCACGAAAATTTGTCTTTTTATTTATAACCTTCCTATATATATTTATATATATATATATATATATATAATTTATAATTATATATATATATATATTTATTTATTATTTATATATATAGGGCATGGGTTACTAGGGCAAAAACCATATTTTGCTCGAACAACCAGAAGAAAACCAAAAGCTGACCTAAAAAAATTAAACAGACTGCCCTAGTTTTTAATTTAGGGCAATCTGTTTGTTTTTTTTTGTTTTTAAGAGTGTAAATCGAGGCCATATTTGCCTGGAAAAAAAAACAATTTTTAGCCTGAAAAAATTAGGCATCTGTTTGGTTTTTTTTTAGGGCCATTTGTTTGGTTTTCCTAGGTTTTCTGGGGTTTCTCCACCAAAATCTAAAAAAGGGTTTCTCATGATCCCATCCCCTTTATTAAGATTTATATAATTATCCTCTATATATTATATATATTTATATATATATATATATTTTTATTTATATAATGTAATAACGTAAAAATATATATATTACATATTTGTTCGGATTCTTTACCTTAATTTTCCGAATATCTAGTTTTATCACGTACGTTTTCTAGTATTTTCTAAGTATAAATAATTTATAAAATTTCAGCTTGACCCGTTCGTATTTACACGTTTTCCAAAGTCGTAGACTTTATTTAAAAACCAAATTTCAAATTACTTTCAATCTACATTTCACAACTGCGAACTACACATCATCAAATCCCTTTTATAATTAGTCAAAAAGATCCTTCGGGCCCTTATTGAGCTTTTAGGCCAAATAAGCCTAATTTTATGATCCGTAACGTCTAACATTCAAAATAAGTTAAACGTATAGCGTTTAAGTCGTGCACTATCAAATAAGCTATTCATGAACTTATTCAATAAGCTACACCGTGGGCTTTATGACTTGGTGTATTGTATTCATATTGGGCCTTGGCCCGTTAAGTCAAAAACATAGGTTTAAACTTATCCATTTAGTTGGATAAACAAAACGTTCAAATAAAAATCACGAGACTTAATAATAAGCTATCAATAAGCACACAATAAGCCAAGACAAAGACCCATTAAGCCAACTGTGGGCCTTAAGTCACGGTTTGGGCTTGTGTGTTGGGCCGAAGCCTTATAAGCTCACATGGGCCCATTTATTAAGCACGTTAAGCCAATAAGCATCGAACAAGTCTTTGGTTCATCGATAAGCTACAATAAGCTCTCGATAAGCCCAAGTAAAATAAGCCAAACCATTTGAGCTCAAGAATAAGCTCGTGGTGTTGGGTTTTCGGTGTGGGACGCGGCTAAAAAGCCAAATAAGCTATATACGACTTATTTATTAAGCCGAGTAAGTTTATTGTTTTGTCCTTAAAAAATAAGCTAGAAGAATAAGCCAACTAGTATAAGCCAAACATAATGAGCTACAAACATCATTTTCTTTTGTTTCCTAGTTGGGCCGAACCAAACATGAGCCCAATAAGCTCAAATAAAATCAAATAAGCTTTCTCAAATGCTTATTTAGATAAGCCGAACGAAATAAGCCATAAGTTAACATTTTCATTATACGAAAATAACCACGATCACAATACTATATTTTCCTTATATTTACTTTACGTATTTTCGAGTAGTATATATAACCCTTTAAGGTTTACGTAGTCTCAAAATCTTCATTTTTACGAAACGAGTTGTACAACTAGTATTTATGCATTAAGATGATCATAAAAGTACAAGTTTTAAAAAGATTATGAGACTTATAAGAATAAGTGGTTTAGAAGGATGACTTATGACTAGAAACGACCCAATTTTTTTTTATAACTAACCTGAATACAATAAATATCAACCACGAACACAATATCTTCAAAGGTTTTTGATCAAGATTGGAATATTATGAGTTTATGTGTGTGTTTAGGGTGGTTCGAACAAGAGAGCAAGGAAGAAGAGAGAAAACTCAAAGTTTATATGTGTGAAATAATGAGAAGAGAATAAGATATGCATGTATGAATATATGGACAAGATTTTTGACACACCAAGTGTGTGTCAGTGATGTAGGCGTCGGCTTGAAGACAAGGAAGCAAGAGGGGACCAACTTGATCTACCAATGGGGTCTTAGTGTGTACAAAACTAGTCACATGGTGGCAAATGTGTCTTATTTGATTTCAAAATTCAAAATGGTATCCCAAGAGTGTGTGTGTGTGTGTATTCGATTACAATAAGCCAAGAGGGGGGACCAATTTGGTCTCTACAATTCTAAGGACATAGTGGATGCTTTGATTTAATTTCCAAGGTCTCATGCACAAGTATAAGTTATTAATTAAACAGAACACCGCCAATTAACGGAAACTGACAACCGACTTACAAGTAATTACGAAATTTAAAATATCAATAAAATGTAAACGCGCATTACTGACGAAAATTTAACGTAAAATTCCAAAATGGCAACCCGGTTTACTCAGTAAACGATTTTAGATAATAACGGAACATTCTCGGTAAACGTAAAATTTTAACCGAGACTTTAAAAAATTCAAAATACAACGGAAAGCGATAGAATATCGAACGGAAATTTACGGGGGTCACATCTTTTCCCAGTTAGGAGAGATTTGTCCTCAAAGTTAAGAACTTAGCTTTCGATAAGAGGTTGGGGGGTGTGGGGGAGGTTAGTAGAGCCTCTCCGCTAGCGCTCACCCCCGCCATGGGGTGGGGGCGAGGGGGGGGGTGTTTGGGAGGGGGTGAGGGGGGGGGGGGGGGGGGGGGGGGGGGGGGGGCGAGGGGGGGGTTGAGTGGGGGGTGGGGGGGGGGGGGGAGTTTGGGGGGGGTGGGGGTTGGGGGGGGGGGGGGGGGGTGGTGGGGGTGTGTATTCGATTACAATAAGCCAAGAGGGGGGACCAATTTGGTCTCTACAATTCTAGGGACATAGTGGATGCTTTGATTTAATTTCCAAGGTCTCATGCACAAGTATAAGTTATTAATTAAACCTGAACACGCAATTAACGAAAATGAATAACGACTTCAAGTAAATTACTGAAATTTTAAATATCAATTAAAAATGTAAAAGCGCATCTACTGACGAAAATTTAAACGTAAAATTCAAAATGGCAACCCGGTTTACTCCCAGTAACGATTCTTAGATAATAACGGAACAACTTCCTCGTTAAACGTAAAATTTAAACGAGACTTTAAAAATTCAAAATACCAAACGGAAATGGATAGAATATTGAACGGAAATTTACGGGGTGTCACATCCTTTCCCCGTTAGGAGAGATTTGTCCTCAAAGCTTAAGACTTAGCGTTCGATGAAGGTTCAAGATTTACAAAAAGATGCGGGCACTTTTTCTGCATTTGGTCTTCACGCTCCCATGTAAAATCAGGACCTCTCCTATAGTTCCAGCGTACCTTCACAATTGGAATGCGGTTCTGCTTTAGACGCTTGACCTCATGGTCCATGATCTCGACAGGTTCTTCAATGAAGTGGAGTTTGTTGTCGACTTGGATTTCATCCAGCGGTATAGCAAGAGGTTCGTCAGACATGCATTTCTTCAAATTCGAGACGTGAAACATACTATGAAATCTACTCACTGGGAGTTCAAGTCGGTAAGCAACAGTTCCTAATTTAGCAATGATCTTAAAAGGTCCAATGTAACGAGGGTTTAACTTTCCCCGTTTGCCAAAATGTATCACCTCTTTCCATGGCGATACTTCAACATGACCTTATCTCCTACTTGAAACTCAAGAGGTTTCCCTCTTACGTCAGCATAGCTCTTTTGACGATCACGGGCAGTTTGGATACGGCTCTTTGATTTGAACGATCTTCTTAGTTGTCTCGTGGATGATCTCTGGGCCAGTGAGTTGACTATCTCTAACTTCAGCCCAGCAGATAGGTGATCGACACTTGCGTCTATACAACGCCTCAAAGGGTGCAGCCTTAATGCTGGTATGGTAATTGTTGTTATACGAAAATCCACCAACGGTAAGTATCTATCCCAACCTTTTCCAAAGTCGAGTACACAGGCATGTAACATGTCTTCCAATGTTTGAATGGTCCTCTCACTCTGACCATCAGTTTGTGGGTGGTAAGATGTACTCATATCCAATCGAGTACCTAATGCCTTATTAAGAGACATCTAAAAATGTGAAGTAAATTTCCCATCACGATCAGAGATGATCGAAACTGGTACTCCATGCCTCGAGACTACTTCCTTCAAGTACTGTCACATCAACTTCTCTAATGTGTCATCTTCTTTCATAGGTAAGAAATGAGCAGACTTAGTGAGACGATCAACGATTACCCAAATCGTGTCTTGACCGGTTGTCGTCTTTGGCAATTTAGTCACAAAGTCCATCGTTATATTCTCTCATTTCCATTGTGGAATCTCCGATTGAACCAACAAACCAGACGGTTTCTGATATCCCACCTTAACCTTGGCACATGTTTAACACTTGCTGACATAAGTGGCAATTTCTGCTTTCATGTTGGGCTACCAATACAACTTCTTCAAGTCTTGGTACTTCTTATCCGATCCAGGATGGATGGAATACTTTGACTTATGAGACTCATGCATAATCAAAGCTCTCAAATCACCATAGAGCGGAATCCAACTTCGGTTGTTCAAACACAACGTTCCATCAGCATGAGGTTCTAGCTTGTTAATCATACCATGCAAATCTTCGTTGATGAAGTTCTCTTCTTTTCTGGCTTCTGACACTCAAAATCTGATTAGGAATATTCAAACCAATAGTCATAACTAAGGCCCGGACTCATAGCGGCTTGCTTCTTTCCTCCCGGCTTAGGGCATTAGCCACCACGTTCGCCTTTTCTGGATGATATCAGATCTCACAGTCGTAGTCGCTCAACAACTCTAACCATCGTCATTGTCTCATGTTCAACTCCTTCTGATCAAGAATATGTTGCAAACTCTTATGATCAGTGAACATGACACACTTCATACCATACATATAGTGTCTTCACATCTTCAAGGCAAACACTACTGCACCAAGTTCTAGGTCATGTATGGTATAATTCTTCTCATGAACCTTGAGTTGTCGGGATGCGTAAGCTAAGACCTTCTTCTTTTGCATCAAAACCGCGCCCAACCCTTTATGCGAAGCATTGCAGTATACCACAAAGTTCTCACTTCCTTCGGGTAAGGCCAAAATCGGCGCACTACACAATTTTTGTTTCAACAACTAAAACGCAGCTTTTGCCTTTTCTCCCTAATCAAACTTAATGCTCTTTTGAGTCAGTTTCGTCATAGGCCTAGCAATTTTTGAGAAACCTTCGATAAATAGTCAGTAGTAACTGGCTAAACCTAAGAATTGACGAATCTCAGTTGGTATCTTGGGTGAAGCCCAATCCTTGATGGACTCAATCTTAGGAGGATCAACGTGAATGCCTTCACTATCAATCACGTGACCGAGAAATTGCACCTTTAAGAGCCAAAACTTACACTTCGAAAACTTAGCGTACAACTCCTCCTCCTTATGTAGCTTCAAAATTAACCTAATGTGTCCTTCATGCTCCTTTCTGCTCTTGGAGTAGATCAAAATATTGTCGATGAATACAATTACAAATCTTTCTAGGTACGGTTTGCACACACGATTCATTAAATCCATGAATACAACTGGCGCTTTAGTCAAACCAAACGGCATTACCTGGAACTCGTAATGACCATAGCGAGTCCTAAATACTTTCTTTGGGATGTCTTCCTCACGAACCCTGAGTTGGTGATAACCAGATCTTAGGTTGATCTTAAAGTAGACTCTTGACCCTTGAAGTTGATCAAACAAATCATCAATTCTTGAAATCTAATCTAATGTTAAAAATCAAAATATCAAATAAAAATCAAGATTAATTTTTACTTGCCGACAACGGCGCCAAAAACTTGATGTGTCGTTGTGTGGTGTATATTTTTATGATTCAAGTTTTAAATTTATATTTTGCCGACTAAACCAAAAACAATACTTTAACGGGCAGTGTACCCGATCGGTGGTAGTTTCGTGGTAAGTAGAGTGTCGATCACTTAAAGTGAGCTTAAATCTACTAGTTTATTAATTTCTTGGTTATCTAATCTATGCTAGTTCTAATCTATTCTAATCCTATTCTAAACCTATGCTAAACCTATGTCAGTCCTAATCCTAATTCTAACAGGTAAAATGGGTTTTCAGCCTGAGAGACTGGCATGGTTTATTTGGTGACTGTAATCAATTCTAAGTACTTTAACCCACACAAGCAAATTAAACAAAAGATAAAAGAACAGTCAAGCCTTATGATAGAAAACTGTATTAACCATTATTAATCTGATTAGAATGTTGGTTTGTTTATTAAGTGCAATGGTTTCTTCTCTCGAGGTGGCATATCATTCTTAAGCCTTAGGCGGGACTTCTTCCTAAGACCTAGACACATTAATTCTGTCACAATTAAAGCATCCGCATAAAGCATCCTTATTTGCTGATTATAATCTATCTTAGGGATTAAAGCAATGGTGATCTTGTTAAACCCTAGATCATCGAGAGACTTTACCCACTTACCGCTTTACGATGATTTATACACTAGTAGTCCACTTGTCTCTCTATCCAATGGAATCAATACATTATTTGTTGAATTATCTAGGTTCACCTTCTAGTCAACATGTTCAATAAACCATCAGCAATATCCAATTAACTAGTTAAGCCCAAAGCGTATCTTAGACACAGATTTAGAAGGATAATATTTGTGATCCTATGATTCTAGATGTATAAATTATTATATGGAGAGCTGTCCCAGACTTTAGATTACTTGGTCTATATCACTAGATCCAGTTGAATGATAGGTTGCATACAAAAGCACGTAAACAAGCATCATATGATAAACATAAACAAGCATTCAACGATAAATCAAGAAATCAAGATAAACAAATACCAAACATTCAGATCTTTATAACAATGGCTAATTGTTGGGATTAAAAGACTTCTTGATGATCTTCAAGTTACTGCTGCTCAGGTGTGTGTTACTGCTGCTAAGCAAAACTTAGTGCTGTTGGTAATCTTAATGAAAAATATGCTAAGTAGT
>BQNB010132949.1:0-13724 GCA_026074375.1 Tanacetum coccineum
GGCCTAAAGAGGGTATTAGGATTAATGGGCTAAAACTTTGGAATTCTGGCCCAAACCGCTACCCACTTGACACCAAACCACTATCCGGCTTGATAATCAAACCGCTAAAAGGTGGATTGAGCAAACCGCTACGAGGCAAGCCTGACAAACCCCTATGAAGTGATTTGATCAAACCGCCACGTGGAGAATCTGTCAAACCGCTATGAATATTTTAATCAATTAAATCAAAACCGCTATCAATATTTTAATTGATTAAATCAACCCGCTATAAGCAAACCACTACGAATATTTTACTCAATTTAATCAAACTGCTACCCTTTAAGAAAAATTTGAAATAGCGGTTTGAATATTTTAATAATAAAAATAATCTTCATTAAACAACTATCACGTAGCGGTTTCCTTGCTTTCATTTAAATATTCATATTTTCATCAAACCGCTATCAGGAAACATCAAACCACTATATAGTATATCCATGGCAAACCGCTATATAGCATATCCATGGCAAACCGCTATCTAGCAACAAAGGTAAACCACCATGAATAAAACTAAACTTGAATTCAATTTTCTTACTTTTTGGCAAGCCAAAACACGATTCCAGGTATCCTAGCTCATTTGAATCTCTTAGCAAGCATCAGAAACAACCTAATCTATCTCATTACATCAGAAACATGTCACAAACGATCACTTAAGCCACGAAAATCTTTGAAAACCTAAAGGGGGCATGCAAACTGGTTTTAGGTACACTACCATGACCTTTAAACTACATCTAAGTCCATTCAAACTTAGTGCAACAACTACAAACCATTGATGTTGATTTTTATACACTATAAAATATACAATATAATATATTCAAAAAGAGCAATTAAGAAAATTCCCTAAGGAAAATTCACTCCTAAAAGATATATATATATATATATATATATATATATATAAAACGTATATTTAACCGGGAAATATGATCACCCGGGTCGTTTCCCCAACGACTTGTGAAATTGAAACCACGTTTTAGCTCGGATTATGATTTGAATGAGAGAAAAGATATTTTTGAGTTTCTATAACTACTAATTAAAAGCAACAATTAAAATAAACAACTAAAAGCAATTAATCACTTAAACTAATTAACGGGAGCAACTAAAAGCGACAAATAAGCAAGTAAATCAAAATTAATTCCTAAAAATGCAACTAAATTTCTAAACCTAAATTAGGACGAAAAATTTTTTTAAGAAAAAGAAAAATATTTTTTTTTTGGCTTTTTAGATTTTAAAATATGAATTTTCTAAGATTTAATCTAATTAAAAGCTTAAAAATAATAAAAATGCTTAAAATTTTTATAAAAATTATACTAAGATGAGAAATTTTATAGAAATAAAAGCCCTAATTTTAACTTTTTAATTAAAGTTTAATTAAACTAATTAAAAACTAAACCTAATTATTTATTAAAATTATTAAACTAACAAAGAAACTTAACTAAGGACTAACAATGCAAAACAAAGGACTAACTTAGAAAACAATTAAAACTTAAAAGTTACACTTCCTACCCTGAGGCCCAACCCGATTACAAGTTTAGTCCATTTAAACTTTTATAAGTAAGTTGATTTCAATAGTGCTTATTATGAAAAACTTATAAAAGCAAAGTTGTAGAACAAGTTGTGGAGAAAAACTTTAATAAAAGCTCTACAAGCCGAAAACCATTAATAAGATCTAAAAGAGCTTATCAATAAGCTGCTTACAGTAAGTAGGGGTTTACCCTTGATTTTACTAAATAAGCTGTAAAAAACTTAAAATAAGCTTAAACTTAAAACTAAAAGAAGCTTTAGAAAGCTTATGATGTACTTAAGCTAAATGAGAAAAGAAATGAGAGCTTAAAACACTAGAAGGTAACTGAAAATGATGATGAAAGTGACATACTCAGGAAACAAGACAATAAGTTTACAACCAAATTAAGCTCAATTACTCAATAAGCTGTATTAGAAACTCAGCTTTTGAAAACTTAACAATCTATTACTAAGTAATGAATTCAAATCATTAAAACAACTACTATAAGCTAAGTTTCTAAAATTAAAGACTAATCTAAGTTACTACTGTTTTTGGAATTTTTGAGATTTTGATGACTTTTGAAAGCAAATTTAACTAAGAGATTAAGCTAGAAAATGAAACCTAAGACTCAATCTATATTAAGCTATATTAAAACTCAAGTCCTACTGAATTTGACAAGCTAAATCCTAAAATTACTAATCTAAATTAAGCTAAGAGAACAGCAGTAGTAACTGAGGTTACTACTTCTAGTGTAAAAGTTCAGCAGTACTAACTACTTGTTAGTACTGCTGATGCAAATTGCAATTAGCCAAATCACTTACACAGGGTAACCTAGTGAGGTTACCTGCACTAAACACTCTTGTTGAGTGTGTATAAACACAAAACAATCAAGAATTAAGCTCAATGAGCTTTAGATCAAATTTAAGCAATCAAAAATGAAGAAAAAATTCCCCTGGTGCTGAGATGCATTCAATAAGACTCAAAATGAATTGTGGCTTAAACAAACCCTCAAAACTTTCTCAAAACTTAATCAATCATCATCTTTAAGCTATCCTAAAATTATTACCAATAACCTTTGACTTTTAGTGGTCAAAATGGGTTAAACCAAACACCCCTTTAGAAATGACTGAAATGGATTTGAGCTTATGAAATTGAAATCTACCTAGTCTAGCTACGGGTGCATATGTTTTGTCGTAATCAATTTCTTCTTGTTGATTATATCCTTGGGTGACTAACCTAGCTTTGTTTCTAGTTACGACGCCATTTTCATCAAGTTTATTTCTATATACCCATTTTGTTCCTATAAGCCAAAAGTTCAATATAGACCCAATATTTGTCATAGACCCAATGAACCAATCCTAGCCACTCATTTTTTCATCAAATTTAAAGCTTATATGACAGATTATATAAAACTATGATCTAGACTAAGAGAAGCAAAAACAGATTAACTATATTAACTAATAAGCACATAAAAGAGATAAGCAGCACAAATAAGCAACTAATAAGCAATTGAATAAGCAAATAAGCATAGAAAGTAAATGGACAATTATTGAAAGGAAGAACTTAAAGAAATTAAAGAGAAACTTACAAAGCCTCTAGCTAAACAAGAGGAACCAAATATGGCAGCTACAAGCTCCCTAGCTTATTAATAAGCTAGGGTATAAGTCCATGGGGATCCTTCCCTTTTAGATCCCCCTTCCATTAGCTTAAATCCATTATGCAAAGGTAAATAAGACTTTTAAGCTTGATTTTTACAGGTTTTTCTAATGTAAGATTAAGGCTATTTAGCTCAATTAATAGCAGAGACTAATAAGAGTTTATGAGAGGCTTATTAGAGCTTTTAGCTTAGACCACTTAAATGGAAAAATAAGAGCTTATGAGAGATTAAAAAAAAACTGAATTATCATTATTATAAAACTTGGTTACAATTCTTAAAAAGTAAATTACAAGGTTCAAAGTAAAATTAAGATAAAAAGTGAAATTAAGCTAAAAATTAAATCTTAAGCTACTTTCTCTCTATGAGTTGTGTGAAAGTGATGGCCTTTTATAGGCATGTAGAGAAGCTTCTAGGTCATGCCTTGCTGTCCAAGCCTCTTTTAATCATTGTCGTCCAATCAATTAATCATTTGATGTAGATCATGAGCCGTTAGATCATTAATGAGCTCACACGGATTGCCAAGCTGTCACTCCTTGATGTGACAGCTTGTGCTTGTTTTGTGAGTGTGTGTATTGTAAATTCTTCATTCCATTGTGCTTTCCCAACTCTGACGTGGCTTTTTTATCTTAGCTAGACCAACTGAGTGTAATTAATGCATATCCCACATCCTTGTGTGCTTTCTCCATAGCCACGTCATTTCCCTTGCTAAGTGAGCTAAAGAGGAGCTTGAATAGACTAATCTCTCCCTGCCATCTTGTTTATGAGCTCATGAATCACCTTAATTGCCCATCAATTTACAATAGCCCTTTGGTTTACCTTGGGTTAATGTTGGATACGATGGGTGAATAGTGCCCAACTTTTCCCGCTTGTTTTAACTGACTCAGGGTAAAAGTCGTTTGAATTTTGGGAGAATGACACAAATGGTCCTTGTGGTTGGTTATAAAAGGGTGTAGTGTAAAAAAGAGACTTTTGGAGATGGCAACAATGGCCCTTGGAGTTTTATGAAAAGGATATTGGGCTAAGGGGTTGGGCTTTTGGATCCGGGTGTGACCCATTTAGGCTTAGGGACCATTTGTGGATTTTTCTGAAACTTGGAGGACTAAAGTGGAACATTTTGGGTCTTGACTTTTGTGGTTGACTTCTGTTGACCAAGATTGACTGGAGCTTGACCAAGGATTTGACTTTTTCTAGCTTTGGCTTCCGGCTTTTGTTCACTCTTCCGTTCTCGTGTCCGTGCTTGCTTGCTTTTGACGGTTTTCTTGTGATTTTTGATATATCCATTCCTGCACACACAAAACACAAATACAAGCATATTTTTGCCATTTTTGGTCTGTTTTGGGTTTAATTGGGCTATTTTAAGCATAAATGGATATGTGTATTTTACACTTATCAAAATTCCCCAAACTAAACGATTGCGTGTCCTCACGTAATATCACATGCCTTATAACCAAATACCTCGAAACTTCCCTAAACTAAACCTTTGAAAAGTAGCAAAGATTTTTGTTGAGAGAGTTAAGAGATCACAAGTTATAAAACACCCGATTTCCCATTTTCAAAGATTTTTCTCTTTTTATGATTTTTCTTGATAATTAACTACCTAACTACAACTTATTTGTGTTGACATAATGTATTGTTTTCATTACCTCATTGGTAACTTTAAGGATCATAGAATAAAAAGCACAATTAAGTGTCTAAAAGATAACTTCATCATCCCCGATTTTTCACTTTTCCCATGCTAAGCTTAAAAACAAGATCATTGTTAATTACAAGTCATGATACTTATTAATTCTAAAAATAAAGTGTAATGGTTAAGAACGCAATAATTAGCTCATAGCCCTTTTCAAAAGATCAAATGCAATCAAGATTAAAGGGGTATATATAGAGTGGGGATCTGAGGTGTTGAGTGGTGGTGGTGTGAGAGTTGGGACAAGAGGTATATGTATGGGATGGTGGGGGGTGGGATGAAATGGGGATGAGGATGAATAGGTGAGTGGAGGGTGGTTAATGGTGGAAGGTGGTATGTTGGTTAAGGAAAGGGGGGTGGTGGGTGAGGGTTGGGTAATGTTGTGAAGGGTTGGGAATGGGGAAAGAGTGGGGGTAGACGGTTTGGGGGGGTATTGGTGGTTGTTTAATGGGGGGAGAATTGGGGGGAGTTAGGATTGTGGGTTTGTATGGGGTTTGGGAGGTTTTGGGGATATTAGGGAAAAGAGAGGGGGGGTGCATTGGGGGTGTAATTATATTTAATAAGTTGGCTGTTTAGGTCACTGTGGGGTTATAAAAAGAGAATAGGAATAGGTTTTTGGGCTTTGGTTTGGGCTTTGGGCTTAAAGGTATCCGGGTTTGGTTTTTAGGGCTTATAGGCCCAATAAGGGTTTAGGGGACTATTTTTTGACTTACCTGAAAGTTTGAGGACTGAAAAGGCAATTTAGGGAATTTGTCTCTTTATGGTTGACTTTTTGTTGACCATGGGTTTGACCTTCTTTGACTGTTTGACTAGGGTTGACTTTTTCATGCTTTGCTTTCGGCTTTGTACCACTCTTCCGTGCTCGTGTCCGGTTCTTCCCGTTTGATTGTTTTCTTGTATTTTTGATATACCTACCTACACACAAAACATGAAATACTAGCATATTTTGCCATTTTGTTTTTGGTCTGTTTTGGGTTTATTTGGGCCTTTTTAGGTAATAACGGATATGTGTATTTTGCACATATCAAAATTCCCCAAACTAAACGATTGTGTGTCCTCACGCAATATCACATGCCTTATAACCAAATACTTAAGAAATTTTCCCCAAACTAATCCTTTAATAAGTAGAAAAGACTTTTGCTGGGAAAATTTCTAAGTCACAAGTTATAAAACACCCGATTTCCCATTTTCAAAACTTTTTCTCTTTTTTATGGTTTTTCTTGATAATAAACTACCTAACTATAAATTATTTATTTACAAAAGACATAATGTATTGTTTTCATTACCACATTGGTAACTTTTAGGATCATGGAATAAAAAGCACAATTAAGTGTCTAAAAGATAATTTCATCATCCCTAATTTTTCACTTTACCCATACTAAGCTTAAAAATAAGATCACTGCTAATTACAAACTAAGATGCTAAAACTACTTATAATTACAACTTGTGAATCCTTCTTCCCGACACATATCATATATTAAGTGTGTGTGTTCAAATTAATTTAAACCATTAAATCCACAAATTTAGATAGTTGAAATCCCACCAAGCTTTACACATGGGCCTTTTGGGCTAATATGTTAATCACTTAGCAAGATCACAACTCAAAGCAAACAAAAACCTCCTTAGCTAAGACATCATTGGTTCACTTGCCCCATGAATGACTTTCTTCTCTAACATCCCACCGTCATCGGGTAAGTGCTAAGGCTTTTGACACCCCATCCGGAGAATACTAATCGAGACGCATGAACTTCCGATGAAAAAGTTTTGTAGACTTTTGCAAACCTTAGTTCAAAAGAATACCTTGGTTTAAAAGAATGAAACTTTCACTATTTATTTTCTAACTTGCAACTTTATTATTACTATTTACATTATTAGGCTAGGAATCGGTATCACTTTTCTTTCGACGACACACGCCACGCCTCCGAACAAATCGTGTACTTATTATATACCAAGCCCAAAATATACAACCCTCCACCCTTCTTTCGATTCACGAACGTGAGCGAACCGACAAATGCCCATGTACTTTATTGCGATGGAGTTTGTATATTAATCATTAACACTAAGGATTTATAACTTGCATCCTTTTTATTCACTAACTACATTTTTATAGAGAGATTTTTTTTAAACGAATTAATTAATTTAACACATTATTTTTGCAAATAGAAAAAATTTCGTTTTAGAAAACCAAAGTATAAACTTGAACCCCCCCCTTTAAAAAAAAAAAAAAAAAAATTTCCCTTTTATTTTTGTTTTTTAAAAAACCCCCAAAAACGAAATTGATTATTATTAGAACCCCAACCTTCATCAGCGATAGAAGCTTTTTCTATGCATATGTTGAATTAACTTTTAAAAGTAAAACACTAATTTGTACAAGAAATAAAAGTGAACACGTATAATTATGATTTTAATGAACTTCGGGAAGAAAAACACAAGTTATTCTTATAAGCCTTTAAGTTTTTCTAAATAAGACTTGTTATTATCATCCTAACTCGTAATCAACACATCCTCTCTTATTCTTTCAATTTAAAATCTTCTATAAAGAAATTCGCCAAAATACATACCTATATAAAATCCAACTCGGCATATTTAAAATCTACTTGAGATTAGCACAAGTTTTCATTTACTAATGATTCAAGTCTAGCATGTTTTCAAGTCTAGCATGTTTAAAGTCTACATGAGACTAGCACAAACTATCATCATTAATTGTTAAGGGAGAAAGCTAGAACTCTACACGTACGATCGGGTCAAAAATTACTTCTTATTCTTACCAACGGAAAACCTATATTTTTGTCTTAACACTTATTTATTTTTTTTCTTTATATATATATATATATATATATATATATATATATATATTTTCTACAAACAAGATCTTAAAAATTAAAATTTTTGCTATTTTTGTGGGAAAACGGGTACGTGAGAACAAAACAATAAGCAGGTAACATCAAATCGATAGATTCCCTCCCCAAACTAAAACGAAACATTGTTCTCAATGTTTAAAGGCGGGTTTCTACGAAAATCTAAACCGTTTTTGAATTATGCAAAGATAAACGTGAATCAATAAGATGAAAAGATATCGGATCTCCCCAAACTAATTTTACACAAAGGATGAAAAGCTCGAGTGAAACGGGATACAACACCGGACACGAGAGTCTTCAGAAATTGTTGGGTTAATCCTGCAAAAATCACAACAAACAACAAACAACAAGAAACCAGAAGAGGATAGCCTCAACCAAGGTTATAAATAGCGTGAAGCGTGACGTAGCGGCATAGCCAAGCCTCAAGCTTTAGCGTGAGGCGTTGCGTCATATCGTTTTTAAGGCGTGACTCAAAGCGGCAAAAAATATTTATTGAGTGATCAATAGTAATTAGCTACTAGGCTTAAAATTGAGTTATAGAGTTACTAAGCACGAATCTCATGCAACCCAAATCATAAATACTTGTAAATAAGCTCAAGTCTAATAAATATCTTTAAAAAATTCAAAAAAAATAAATCTCTTAAAAGCTTCAAAAAAACGCGCCACGCCTTGCGCTATAGCACGCTATATCACGCTTTATTGCACGCCACGCCTAAAGGCGACGCCTTGGCCTGTTTCGTAAACCCTGGCCTCAACACATCACAACACATTAAAAATAGAAATAAAATAGAAAAGGATAGGCATGGGGTGAACTCCCACGAAACGGCTTGTTTTTGGTCACCAAGTCGCAAGCTCGACTCGATCCCTGAATTAATTCGTCCTTAGGGAGAGCAATACTTAGAACAAGAAATTGGCATTGAAAATGCCACCGGATTAAGATAAGAAATATGAAACGTGACGATACCGGGGTCAAAAACAAAATTCTCACTCCTAAAGGAGAAAATCAAAGGTGATTCCTTGGTATAAGTAAAGCATGGAAGAAAAGTCCAAATGACAAATGCGAAAGAATTGACATCTTCAACATTTAGAGGTAACGTCTTCTTGCTTTGGTAGAAATCTTTATTAAGCACAACATTCTTCATAACCAAAATGGGCTCAAAATTCAAACATTCATCTGGTGGTTTTGGCGGAGGCAGAAGAAATGACGGTTCGTTGAAAACTAAAAGAGTCCCGGAGGAAATGTTCTCTTTTAAATTCTCCTCTAATGTTACAAGATTTTTATCATGAATGGCATGATAAACTAGTATACCTGGTTTGAATACTTTGTCCTCGTTTTCGAGAGAATTCAAGGTAATACTAGCCGACAACTCCGCAGTGAAAGGCGAGTCGAAATCTAACAAAGGAGGTGGTAAAATACTTGATTCGGAGGAATCAAGTGCAACGGCTAAGTCCTTTTTTAAATCCTTTGATTTGGAAAAATGATCATTAAAATCAATTGAATTATCAAAAGTGATTCTAATTGGCATAACAATGGTATTGACTGGAATCTTACTTGAAACTTCATTTTCTTTTTCCTTGATTTCTTTAACTTCTTGAGGACGAGGTTTTGGTTTTTTATGTAAGAACGTTGCTAAAAGACAAATTATTTTCTTCCTTATTGCAATTTGAGTCATCATTCTCCATATAAATCGGATTAACGAGAAAAACACTGGCGTCTTCCATGAATAAACCTTCTCTCCAGTGAGAGTAGGGGAAGTAGGATTGCTACTTGAAACTGCAAGGGTGGGAGGGAGGGTAAGATCAATTCCCGGTAAGTATTCAATTCCCGTGTGTCAATCGAATCACTTTCTTTCAAAGAAGGATTACGATTGTTTGATTGAAGTTATCAGTTGAAGTTTGAAAAGAGAGTTGAGTAAACTTGAAAATTTTCTTCATGCAAGTCCCTGGTCTTAATAGTCGAGCATAATATAAGTAGTAAGTAACAAAACAATAATTTATAAAAATAATGTATAATAAGAAGATGTAACTTACATCCGAGATTCCCATATCAACGATTTCAACATTTCCGTACAACGTCTTCTTCAACTCCGCCATTGGAAGGAAATAAAAGTAATGAACAACAAAGAAAATGGAATGCAATGCAATGCAATATATAAGGAAGGAAGGAGGTGACAGAGTAATAGTGGAGAGGCAATTTTATGAACACCAATAGTTGATCACCACGTGTCCCTTTCCGTACTAGTTGGTTAAAGAATTATTTTCTTTTTCATTTTCTTACATGAGGAGTGCGACTCTACTTGACTTTATTTACGTGCGGAGTAATAAAAACGGAGTAACCAAAATATATATAAGTGTTGTAACTCGCGTCATTAAAAACAGAATTTAAGCAATTAGATTATTTTAAGCTAGGGTTAAAAACAAAATACTAATAAAATAAAAATTTAACAATTTTCACTCTCCGCCAACGGCACAAAAAACTTGATGTGTTGTAGCCGATTTATCCTAAAAACAACACTCTAACGGGCAGTGTACCCGGTCAAGATGTAGCTTCGTTGGTAAGTAGGGTTTCGAACACTAAGAGCGAGAAAGTTAACGTTATATTCTATCAGTATTTTATTTAATCTAATTAGTCAGATTAATTCTATGTTATTTCTAATTATTGTTAAACCTAGTTCTAATGATAAGAGTTGGGGGTTTCAGCCTGAGAGACTGGCACATGTTTGATGGTGACTTAAATCGATTCAATACACAATAATCACGCAAGAAGATAAAAGAGCGGTCAAGCCAAATGATAGAAAACTGTATTAGCCATATTAAATCCGATTAAACGCTGGTTTGTTTGTTTAGTGCAATGAGTGCTTATTTCTAGGCGGCATATCATTCTTAAGACTTAGGCGGTACTTCTTCCTAAGACTAGGACACGTTTGAATCCTTGGGCCACAATTAACTGCTCCGGCATAAAGCATCCTTTTAGGTTTAATTATAATCCCTATCTTTAGGATTAAAGCAATGGTGATCTTGTTAAACCCTAGCCCATCGGGACTTTACCCACTTAATGCTTGACGGCATTTTATATACTGGTAGTCCACTGTCCGAGTCTTTACCAAAAGAATAAGAACGCTATAAAAGGTCAGTTGCTAGTATAACTTATTCCCTTAATCAATTGGTAAAGATATGACATTATTTGTGATCCTATTGGTCCAAATATATAAGATGCGATATGGAGAGCCATCCTAGTATCTAGATCACTTGGTCAGTATCACTAGACCCAGTTGAATGATGGGTCGCATACTCAAGCACATAAACAACTATGAAATGATAAACATAATTAAACAGACAACGATAAATTAAGCAATCGGGATTAAACAAATCAAACATTAAATCTTCATTACAATGGCTAATACCCAAGGGTATTAGCCCATAACCATTGTAATAATACAAGTAATCAGACGACCAAGGTAAACTAACCGAGTTAAACAAATGACACCAACAATCGAATGATTACAAGAGTATAGAAATTACACGGTGTCTTCTATGGAATTAGTATTGATGCTTGACCTTGGCTGCTCTTCGTCTCTTCAAAAAATCGACCTTTGTGTATATGGTATAAAGAATATGATTAAGCACACTGAAAACTCGTTTTTGAGTCTTCTATTTATAGTCTCTGAAAATGAGTCGATACGCCGTATTGAGTGAGGTCAATACGGCGTATTGGTGGGATTCCTTGGAGTACGCACCACGTCCATAATCAATCACATTAACTGTCATCAATCACATTTACTGCAGTATCTTTGACTGTTGACCAACTGGATACGGCGTATGTTATAGCAGGATACGCCGTATTGGGAATTGATTTTACGTGGTTTCTTGTGAAGTCCAGGCGCAGATACGCCGTATCTTCTTTACTGGATACGCGTATGTAGTCAGAATAAGCAATCTTCAAATATCTTCGTTTAAGCTCCAAAATGTGCGCTTTTTAGCTTGTCTTCACAAATGTACTTTGTAATTACTGCAATTAACAACTTTAAGCAATTAAGTAACAATTCTTGCAATAATTATATAAAAGTAGGTAATTTACTTAGGATAAATGATGCTATAAAAGTAACGTTATTTTATGTCATCAAATATCCCCCCATTTGAATCCTACTTGTCCTCAAGTAGACTCTAGAAATTTATTGAAAGTGTATCCTAACCGAAGTTAATGATTTTTTCCTTTAAGCATACTTTCATTTAATCACCTATACAAAACCAAGCACCTCACGAAATATGGAAAATGAAAACACTTAGATCACTCAACTAATCTAGGTGGTGACATTTAATATGTACGCTCAATTGCTCGGTTGTGATTAGTTTTCTATCATATGCTTGGCAAGGATACACATCTCCACCACTAGAGCTAAGGAGTAACAAGTTCAAAAAGGTAAACTGGGTTAATAGGCTTAATGGGTTGGATTACTCTTTTTCAACCTCTATCGATACCAATATTCCAGAAGGGCGACAAAGACCACACATACACACCCGTAATGACGGGATAGACACATGTGACTGCTCATTCCCAACTCGAATAAGCTAAAGAATAGGATTAGTAGTCTTTTCTAAAGTCGTAAACTAGCAAGGGTGCAAAACAGATATACATGGCCGTAACGACAGAATAGATATATAAGATTGCATAATCCCCCCACTTGAGTAAAACCAAGGGTTTAGGACAAAGAGTAATTTATGTTTCGTTGTGTGGTGTTTATTTTTATGATTCAAGTTTTAAATTTATATTTTGCCGACTAAACCAAAAACAACACTTTAACGGGCAGTGTACCCGATCGGTATTAGTTTCGTGGTAAGTAGGGTGTCGAACACTTGAAGCGACGTTAAATCTATCAATTTAATTAATATCTTGGTTATCTAATCTATGTTAATTCTAATCTAAAATGCTAAACCTATGTCAGTCTAATCCTAATTCTAACGGGAAAAGGGGGTTTTCAGTCTGAGATGTTGATCCCCTTTTAGATCTTGACTAGCTTGTTAAGGCTTTAGTTATCTTAGATAAATCTAAAACAACTAGAACAGAAACCTAATATATATATATATAAAGATTATGCGGAATTAATCTTTATATACTCAGAAGAACAATAAGATCAATGAAACAGTAAAACAAAAGCTTTCACAAAACCTTCACTATATTGAATAAATCACAAAACAACTATATGTTTTGCCTAACAGCTATTACTAGATTGATATCCCTAACTATGCCGTATGAGTTCCTTTTATACACCAAGGAAACCCTAATAGGATTACAAAACGCGTTAAGTGATCATGCATATCTATTCCTAATATAACTCATGCATATCACATAAGCAGTACTAACTATATTATACTAACAGTACAAACTCTTAACTAACAACACTAACTATACTAGCAGTACTAACATTGTACTGACAGTACTAACTATACGCTAACAGCACTAATGACTTAGTCTATTTTCTTCAATCTTTATCAACAACACTAAGTCTTCACTAGCAGTATTAATGTAGAACTAGCAGCACTAAGTTGTAGAGTCTTCTAAAACCCAACAATCCTCCCCTAAACATGATTTTAACTAGTTAAACTTCATGTTTCTTCAGTTTGAGCTTCTTGAACACCAGGAGGATGTATCCAAACACTTCTATTCTTGAAATCTCCATTTTGATGAACTTGATCAGTATCAACTCTGCAACTTTGATTTTCTTTAAGCTTTCCTTCTTAATCAGCAACACAGCAAATCCAACTAAGTTGGCTTTGTAGTTTTTGGCAAACTACCAGCCATGAACGGATTTGATGTTCCTTTACCAGTAGCCGTTTGCTCTGGGATAGCCAATTCTTCATTGTAAACAACAAGGTGAATTGAGAACCTTATAGTTTTTAGTAAACTATCAACTATGTAACAACCCCAAAATCAGGTAGCAGCGGAATAGTAACATTGGGGTGCTACTTCAAGTACAACAAACAAGATAT
>BQNB010132950.1:0-14520 GCA_026074375.1 Tanacetum coccineum
CTACAAGGTATCATAAAATTTTCCTCTATATCGTCCTTTTTTACTAGCTTTTTCTTTAGGATTGCGTAGTACATAGATTTTACGGGTAAAGATTTATAGGTCTCATGATCCATTTTTCCTGAACGTGTGGCTAGCAATGAGTCATTGTACTTATGGTAATCTACAAGACCCTTGATTAGTTTTTTTGTTGATTTCGTGCTTAAGGTAAAACCCTATGTGTTGTGACCTAGGCGTCTCCACCAGTACTTCAACTTTTGTTTCAACTCCCGTGAGTTCTTCTTTCATACTCTTAACTGACCTACCATCGGTTCCTTCTTCTATTTCTCCCTCCTTATCAGGGGTCCTACTTGATGTGAGCTCCCTTAGAAGCCTGAAAATCTCCGCCATCCTATCGTTAATTTCTTCTCTTTACTTAAAGATGGATTTTTCGAACCTTTCCATCATTTTCGTATGTGCCGCCATGTAGCCTTGTACTCGGGCCTCAAAGTTAGGTTCAAGTGTTTGGTTTTGGGGATCCGAACGGTTGCCTTGGTGGCTCGTTAAAGTTTTATGAGCGTGGGTTTGAAGAAATCACCTTGGTGTATGTTTGAGATACGCACGTTGAGCTTGTTTCAGGTGTTTTTCTTGGTCCTTTTAGCAGGTAGCTAATTTGGTCTTCAAGCTCAAGAAGTCGCCGGTCAGGCGTTTTTGGTGTACTATGAGGTAAGGAAATTGCCTTGACCGATTTCACGAAGTCTCTTGAATCATTCTAGCCCTCATAGTCGTAAAGAGCAAGGTTCTCTATGATTTCCTAGGATTCTTCAGCGTTCTTATTGTGAAGCTTACCGCCGACGGCGTAGTCAATTTCACTTTTAAGATGAAAAGAGACATGATCGTAGAAAATTTAGATTTGGAGCCAAAGATCGATGCCATAATGAGGGACTTTTTGGAGTAAGTCCTTGAAACGAGTCCATGCTTCAGAGGGAGATTAACCCTGATGTTGTTGAAACATCAAGATGTCATCTTGAAGTTTAGAAGTCCTTCCTGGTGGAAGGAATTAAGCAGAGAAACGAGTAGTAAGATCCTCCCAAGTGGAGATGGATCCTACTGGAAGACATTCAAGCCAATTGTTAGCTTGATCGCAAAGGAAAAATTGAAATAAACACAGGCGCGTCCTTTCCCTATTTGCAACATCAAGGTCAAGTGAGTCCACAAGTTTTAGAAAATCCTTAAGATGTTGGTTTGGATCCTCGGACCGAAGTTCATGGAAAGAGCATCCGTTTTGCACCAACCGGATGGTGTCGTATCGCAGAGGCACCACATTGTTCCCATCAGGGAGCTCAATGGTGTTTCGATAGCCCTCATGGCTAGGTCTAGAGTAATCTCCAAGAGTACGGATAGGATTTTCGTTTTCCATGGAGGTCAACGAAAAAGATTTACAAAACAAATAACACAAAAATAGATAGACTAAAGAAAGCTAATAGACAGAAGTTAAAATCTCACTAGAAAGGAATCTAGCGAGTAAACCTAAGATAGATAGAGTATGAACCTATACTATTCCCTATGCTGCGGCGCCAAAAACTTGATGCGGTCGTTGTAAACGCAACAGGTTTTACAACTACCTAGGCAGAGAACCTAATCGTTGCAGTGTAGTATAGCAAGGACTCGGGGGTTGTTATCGTTATCTAGAGGAATAGCGTCTGAAGGGTCGAACTAAACCTAACTAGTTTACTTAGAATAGGAGTAGAATAATTTAGGATTAGAATATGTTAGATTTCTTCATTTTTAATTTTCATTTCCAATCTATGTAATGGTTAGAGGTTAATTTGTAAAGCACGGTTTTGATTAATTCGAGTATGATTTCGGGATCAATTTGATGTTGTTGATTCGAAGGTTTTGAAGAATTGTTTTCTAGGTTTAAAAGTGATTTGGATTGGTTCTATTCGGATGAGCTTATCTTATCTTTCTTTTCATATCTTTGTTTCATTTTTTTATTTTGGCAGATTAGATTAGGAGTAGAGTGACGAGGTTTACTCGGATTGGTTTACAAGTGATTAGGTTTACTCGTTTGGATTTGTTATTAGGATTGCTTCTATTCAGTTAATCGGTGTATTGGTTATTAAATAAAAATAGAAATGGTAGTTTGAGCGGTAGTAGGAAAAAGGCATATGTATCATTTTTTTATTCTTTCATTTGTGTCTTTTATTTTTAGCAGTATGATATAGAGTAGCTAGTTTATTATTGGCTTATTGTTATTCATTTTAACTATTGTTTGGCTTGTTTGATGTAATTGTTCCAACACATGAGGCGAGGAGCTTAAGGATTCATAAGCTAGTTTTATTTCCAAATTTAGAACTTAGTTAGAGTTTACTCACTTATTAGAGAATAAAGTTTAAATACTTCATCATCTATTAAGTAAATAAAGTCTAAATAAGAAATAAACTTGGTATTTAACTTAGTTTATGTAATCGGGTGGTTTTATTCGTTTCGGTTTTGTCATTCGGGTTTCATTTCATTTCTCTTTTCAATTATAATTAGTTGTAGTATAATTTTGCTTAAAATGTCGTTTATTGTTATGCTTTTTATTGTTAGTTTAGTTGCCATGCTTAGCGAGTAGTTTACTTATATGCTTGTTAAGTGATTTTCTGTAACACCCTGATATTTGACATAACAGCGGAAGCTAAATGTTGGAATTCTTGATTTGATGAGACAAAATGAATAAAAGAATGAAACAAAAGGACTTAAATGCAAAACAAGAATTCTTCAAAAGATGGAAGATTTTGAAGACTTCAAAAGCTATCCTTATGAAGATAGAAGATATCAGAAGATCAAGTTTAATATTTAAAAGATTTATTTGTCTTATACTTATCTTCTTATGTAAGCCTTGAAATCTCTCTATATAAAGAGATTCATAGGCGTTTGATATAGATATCTAGAAACATAGAACTCTCCCAATGAGAGTCAAGAAAAACGTGTGTGTGTACACGTTTAGTTAGTTAGTATAGATTAATAGTTAGTAGCCCTAAGTTATAGAGTTGGGGGAAAAGTGGAAACGTGTGGAATAAAAACCTTGTTTGATAATATATTGTTCTTTATATTTCGCTGCATATTTATATTATCTGTAAAACATATCCTAGATGAGTCTATAAAGACCTTATCACTAAATATAGGGTATTACTTCATGAATCAACAGTCATAATCATAGAAAACGACTCATAAAGAGACGTTTAGAAAATTTAGTTATCATTCAATATCATATCAGAGTTTTACAAAAGGAGGTCCCAAAATACATTTAAAACTTAAAGGTTGAATGATAACAAGTTTGGACGTCTTCAAGTCCATGCCACTCCGTGCCATAAACTGCTAATTTACCTGAGATAAACATGCTTTATTATGTTTTACTAATTTTTATCTGCTCCTAAATCAACGTTTATTGTCCGTGAATTATTGTGTATGAAGAACGATTTTAGAAAAGATTTGGAATGGTTTGGTATGTTTTTCTGGTTAATTTGTGTTTAGATGGATTGAGGAAGGATATGGTACAGGTGACGAGCAGATTTGCTTATTTAAGGTATAAAGAAAAAGACGATCATTGCTACTGCTCGTCCAAGAGTTATTAATACTGCTTGAGTTCATGAGTTACTACTGCTTGGGGACGAACAAAGGTAGCATACGTTAATACTGTCAAAGCAAATAAAGAAAAGGTTACTACTGCCAATATATTTTGTGAATTTGTGATAGATTAGTGACACTAAAAAATGTCGCTAAAAGAATGGGAGGAAGGAGAATGTGAAATAGTGACAGATTAGTGACAGTTTAGTGACAGAAAAAGTGTCGCTATTAGCTATGAGAGGAAGGAGAACACAGATTAGCGACAGATTCGTGACAGCTTTGTGACACTAAAAAAGTGTCGTCTGGATACTTAAAAAAAAGTATCCTTAACAGTGGTAATAAGTTAGTACTGCTCATTATATTTTTACTACTGTTGACCATAGTACTGCCATGGGACAGATTTATGATGTCTATATTCGTGGACGAGTCAATACTGCCAATCATCTTGGTTAGTACTGTTATTGATTTGTTTGTACTGCCAGCAATGGAACTTAGTACTGTTTGGGTTCATATACTGCCAGGTATGTATTAATACTGCTAGCCTTATCCAGTTTGTACTGTTAGGCTTGTTATTTGGTTCGTATTGCTAGCAATGAAGTCTTATTACTGGCAAGGGTATTTTACTACTGTTCGAGATAAACAAAGGGTTTGTTAATGCAGCTTGTTACGTGTTTAGTGCTGCTAACCCTAATATTTAGTGTTGTCAAGCTTTGAAGAACAGTACTAAGATTATGATCGTTAATACTGCTACCATAAAGGATTATATGTGAAGTTAAGGGGAAGGTTTGATACTCTTGGATTTGAATGTCTTGGTATGAACGTTTATACTGCTAGCTATCATGAGTTTGTACTGCTAAGGATAGTGCTTAGTACTGCTCATTGGAATTTTAGTACTGCTAGTTCATAGTTTATACTGCTAGTTAGTACTGCTAGCGTTATCCGATAACGAACAACACACGTTGTTTGGATCTCGGACATATTTGATTTTTGAAGAAAATGGCTCGTTTTGGATTTATTGAAGATGTGGTTACGAAGACGATTGATTATCACTTATTTGATGTTGTAGTTGATTTTTTCAGATGCGTGTTCTTATCATATCTTAAAGTGGGTGTTACACTTTGAAGATAACTTGTTCGTTTTAAATGGTGTTGACGAAGACTTGCAAAATCTAGCAATGTGTGATTTTTCTTATGATGCTCAATGCTCACATTCGCTATCACTTGAAGGAGTTACGTTATTGTGCTCAGTGTCTCATTTTATAGGATAAATGAGGATTTTGTCAAGAGGTTGCGGTCTACTTATACATTTCAGCTGGTATGAGTTCGACGTCACGTGGATAAACAAGACATAAGACACAAGTTTGGGATATTCTACTTCTTCATCAAGTTCGTTATACTCAGTTTTCTTCATCAGTAATCATTACATAGAGCCTACAGAATTTGAAGATTCAAGAGATGGTTAACATATGGGTTTCAGGGGAAGCTTATTGTCAAAAATGTTTAACCATCAGGATATATTCATGCACCACTTGAGGAGAAGTGTTTCGTTACTACTGCTGATCTTTATTACTACTGCTAGTTTAAATTTCTACTGCAGTTTGGGATAAATGAATCGTAGCTATTATAACCAAGATGCATACTTCAGAAGACCCCGTATTCGATTATTGACAAAAAGGGAAGAAGATTACATAGAGATATGACTGCATCTTATTAATGTGTGTTGAACATGACAAGGTTATAAAGAAAGGGGAGTTTTGTTTCATTCAGGAGATGATCACATCTCCAACTTCAAGAGAAGCTTTGGTCTTATTATGAATTTCGTACACAGACTTGTTTGTTTGTCATCATCAAATAGGGGAAAGATTGTTGGGATTCTGATTGATAACAAAGGATCAAGAATGAAAAAAAACAAAGGACCTTAAATGCAAAATTAAGAATCTTCAAAGATGAAGATTTTGAAGATATTTAAGAAGATCTCCTTAAAAAGATAAAGATACAAAAGATAATATATATGTAAGTGAAGATATTATTTGTTCTTAGTCTTTTGTAATTTGTTCTTATATCCTTTGTAAACCCTAGATATCTCCAGTATATAAAGGATATCAGGCAAAAATATGGTTTTTAGGTATCCCAAAAAACAATAGAACTCTCCCAATGAAGTCTATCAAAACGTGGTGTGTGTACACGTTTAGTTAGTATTTAGATTCATAGTCAGTTAGATAGTTGCCCAAGGTATAGAAATTTGGGGCAAGGTGGGAAATATGGAATAAAACCTTGTTTGATAATATATATGTACCTTCATATTCCGCAGTAATTTATATTATCTGTAAAACATATCCTAGATGAGTCTATAACGATCTCCACAACCGCATTTAGGACCCGTTATGGATATTTCAAGTTTCAGGTTATGCCATTTGGTTTGATCAACACACCAGAGGCATTCATAGATCTCATGAATCGGGTGTACAAACCGTACTTGGATAAGTTCGTGATAGTATTCATCAATGATATCTCTATTTTCTCAAGCAGAAATAAGGAGTACGAGGAACACCTTAGGCTTATCTTAGGATTGCTTAAGAATAAGGGATTGTACGCCAAATTCTCTAAGTATGAATTATGGCTCCTGAAAGTGAAATTTCTTGGCCACGTTGTTGATAGTCAAGGCATTTATGTCGATACCGCCAAGATTGAGTCAATCAAGGATTAGGCAACGTCTACGACTCCAACGAAGATACGAAAATTCTTAGGTTTTTCCAGTTATTACCGATGATTTATCGAAGGTTTCTCTAGGATATAGAAACCTCTAACCAAACTGACTCAGAAAAATGTAAAATATGAATGGGAAGAAAAAAATATGAAATCCTTCAATTGGTTATTTAGAACCTATAGTGCACCGATTTTCAGCATTTCTGACAA
Organism: Tanacetum coccineum; assembly: GCA_026074375.1. Lineage (NCBI taxonomy): Eukaryota > Viridiplantae > Streptophyta > Magnoliopsida > Asterales > Asteraceae > Tanacetum > Tanacetum coccineum. The sequence goes on from BQNB010132950.1 coordinate 6,507, forward strand.
AAAAAAAAAAAAAAAACATAAGCAACATATAAAAAAACAAAAAGAACAGAAAACTTCGTGGTTTATTATAATGCCTCGCATAATGGATTAGGTACTATAATGATACAGAAGGAGAAAGTGATAGCTTACGACTCTCGACAACTAAGAGTTCATGAGAAGAACTACATGACACATGACCTAGAATTAGGAGCAATAGTGTTTACTCTCAAGATTTAGAACAACTACCTGTATGGCATGAAGCGCACCACGTTAACAAACCAAAAGAGATTAAAGCAAACTCTAATCAAAAAGACTTGAACATGAGACCAAATTAGATTATTAATGATTGCCTACATTGATTTCGATTGTAAGATCCGATATCAACCTGGAAAAGCAAGCGTTGTGACAGACGCTCTAAGCATAAATGAACGAGCTAAGCCTCTCATGGTGAGAGCCTTAGTGATGACCATTAATTTAAACCTACTACCATAGATTCATGAGGCACGAGTAGAAGCTCTCAAAAAAGAGAACGTTAAAGATGAGAACCTTCATGGTATGGCCAAAGAGTTTGAGAATCGTCTTGATGAAACTCTCTAATTAGGAGGAGGAGTTGGTTACCATGCATTAGAGACTTAGGAGAATTGACCAAGCACGAGTCACACAAACCTAACTATTTTATCCACCCTGGAATCGGATAAGATATATCATAATCTTAAGCAGTTACCCCAATGGCCTGTTATGGAAGAAGGCATCACCACCTACGTCAGCAAGTGCTTAATGTGTTTAAAGATGAGGAATGATTACCAGAAGCCATCCGATTTACTGGTACAACCAGAAATACCCCATTGGAAATGGGAAAATGTAGCCATGAATTTTATGACAAGACTACCAAAGATAACAAGCAGTTATGACATGATTTAGGTCATCATGATCATTAAAAGAATTATGCGGGCATGAGACGCAAACCCTTAGAATTTCAAATTGGAGGTAAGACCATGTTGAAGGTATCGCCTTGGAAAATAAGTGATACGTTTTAGAAAACGGGGAAAGCTAAACCCTAGATATATCGAACCTTTTAAGAATCTAGCTAAAGTAGGAACCGTTGCCTTTAGACTCGAACTTTCACAACAAGTAAGAAAGGTTCATAGTACGTCGCATGTACTAAACCTGAAGGAGTATTAGTCTAATGAAACACTCGCCTTTCCGCTGAATGAGATTTAAGTCAACTACAAGCTCCACTTCATCGAAGAACCTGTCGAGATCATGGACCGTGAGGTCAAATGTCTAAAGCAGAGTCGTATTCCGATTGTCAAGGTACGCTGAAACACTAGGAGAGGTCCTGAGTTCACCTGAGAGCGTGAAGATCAAATGCAAAAGAAGTACCCTCATATTTTCCCAATTTATGCGCCTGTGGCAGGTGCTACGTCTTAAGCTTTAAGGAAAAAGCTCTTTTAACGGGGAAAGGATGTGACACTCCGTAAATTTCCGTTCATTAATTTACCCGTTACCGGTCGCTAATTTGAATTTTTAAAGTTTCGTTTAACTTTTACGGCTAACCGGGAAGTTTTCCCGCTATTATCTGAGAATCGTCTCCGGGAGCGAACCGGGACACCTAACGTTGTAGTATTTTGGCAATAGCCACGTTTTTATATTTTAAGGCAATATTTAAAATTTCATAATTTTTGGAGATACCGTTATTCGTTTCGTTACTTGCGTGAATTGTGATTTATTCAAATATAAGCATATGCATGGAAGGCTTAGAAATTAAATCATCCAAGAGCACTAGCATCATAAAATAATAAAAACCATTTTGGTCCCCCCCCCCCCTCATGCATGCATGCGTCCAAACCACACCCTAAGTAACCAAGATGCCATTTGAAATTCAAATACAATAAGACAAGGTTTACAACTATCATTTTGTCCTAGTTTCATTGTGATTGGGAGATCATTTTGGTCCCCTCTCCTTCCTTGTCCTATTACACGCACACACACACTACACACTTTTAGTGTGTGAAGTAAACTTGGCATTTCATATACACATTACTTCCATTTCTCATTCATAAAACACACACACTTAGCATTTGAGTTTTCTTTTCTCTCTTGTTCCCCTAGTCCACGAAACACACACACACACATAAATCCATAAACTTTTCATCTTTAATCAAAAACTCTTCAAAGAATTTGTTGAAGTTGATCACATGTAAACATTCGGTATATGTTAAACCAACATTTGGGTATGTATTATCTTTGTTCATCTTCCTAAAACCTTCAAACTTTGTAAGTCTTCAAATCTTTTAATAACTTGTACTTTCATAATCATCTTGATGCATACATACTAGTTGTACAACTTATTTTGTAAAAACAAAGATTTTAAAACTACATAAACCTTAAAAGGTTATGCCTATGGTTCGAAAATAATAACAAGAAATATAAGAAAAGTATAGTTTTGTGATCGTGGTTATTTTTGTATAATAAAAATGCTAGCTTATAGCTTAGTATGTTCGGCTTATGTTAATAAGCTTTTGGAAAGCTTATTTTGATTATTTTGAGCTTATTGGGCTTATTATTGGTTCGGCCCAATAAGGAAAACGAAGGGAATGTTTTGTTCGAGCTTATTTAATTCGACTTATATTTTATTCGGCTTGTTTCTTGCTTATTTTTGAAAGGACAAGACGTTAAGCTTATTTGGCTTAACAAATAAGCCAAAGAATGCTTAAGGGGCTTTTAAGCCACGTCCCACATCAAAAAGCCCATGAACCGCGAGCTTAACTCATAAGCTTAAGGTTCGGCTTATGTTGTTTTGGCTTATTAAGAGCTTATGATAGCTTATTGATGAACCAAAGACTTATTTAATACTTTTGCTTATGGGACTAGTTATAAAGAATTTTTATTGATCGAACTTGTGAAATGTAAATTGAAAGTGAGTTTTTATTAAAGTCTATGACTTTGGAAAACATGTAAACACGAACGGGTCATGCCGAAATTTTGTAAGAATTATATACTTAGATTAAATTGTGAAAATATATTTTTATAAAACTTTTTCGAAAAACATATTATTTATAAACGATAAATAATATATACTTAACTTATATAAATACATTAAAATACATATTTATGTTTTCTACATACATATTCAATTTAATTACCGACAGTTAAGCGTGCTCGTGTGAGAGAATCACTAGCATGTGTGACCTACCGGGAAGTGTGAAAACTAAAGATATATTTTAAAAAAAAAACAAATCAAAAAATAAATCGACAGGTTTTTAATCATTATTTGGATTATTGTGGATAAAAATGGCCTAACAATATATATGTAAAATACATAATAATATTTTACTTGAACGTTATTAAATGACATTATATATATATATATATATATATATATATATATATATATAAAATATAAAAAATATATATATATATATATATAGTGTATGATCAAATGATGAAGTATTCTAAAAAAAAGAAATGATGAAGCAAGTAACATAACCGCGTGTAACCGAGATGCACTGACTAATAAAAATAAAGATGCATCTCTAATAAATCTTAGATGCATTTATAATACATCAATAATGTGTATTTTTTTTAGCTTTTATTTAGACTCAAAGTAGCGTATACTTAGATGCATTTACATGACTTCTCTTAGGATTTTTTTTTCCTCTACATGGACAAAATCAATGAAAAATACAATTTGCACCATCACACAACAAAATTAAACATTTTTATCGAAACTCAAACAAGGTGCTCTAAAAGATTAGAAATTGCACTAAAATGCAGAGTTGTGCATCTCAAATGGTGTGATTTAGTCAACTTCCTCACCACATCATTTATTTAATTTACTTTCTCACTAAGATCCCTACTAGTATATAATATAAATAGTAATAAGATTTATATATATATATAAATCTAATGTAATATATATAATAAAATAAAATAAATAGTACCTCCATCCACAAAACCGAATCACTAACGTCTTAATTATAAGACATTTACAAATGTAATTATGATACAATAAACATAAGTTACAATATATCCGTATTTTTTTTCCCATCAACCTCCGCCTCTATCGATCCGATTCAAAGGTCGAAACCTATAGTCTCTAGGTTTTGCGTTCGTGTACCGTCGTTCGTTTCCGTGTGATCATATTTCTAGACGTTTACTCTTTCATTTCACCGACTCGAGGTGAGTTCATAGCCCCACACTTTTACTCGTTTTGAATAAATGTTTTATAACTTTGGGGTGAGAAACATTGCTTGTTTTTAAAACAAAACCTTGGACACAAGTAACTATAACGTGGTTGAGAAATTCCCCGTTTAACGTGTTGGCCTAAGTAGCGTTTAGAACCGACTAATTTCCGAGATTAATCATGAATTTTAATTCTTGAACCAGAGGACCGGTTTAAAGGGAGGCGCGAGTGAATAAATAGATCTATTAGGAACTAATTTATCCTTAATCCGGAGTATAAAGCACTTACTAGTGTCGAGATTATCTTCTCTATCTAAGAACTAACGATATATGTCATTTCGATAACTAGTTAGAGTGGATCTTTGGATCGGACAAACTTGAAGAGGCAAGCCATATTATAAGCACTGGTACATGCTAACTATTCAAGTATTAGCTTCAGTGTCATAGCATAGTGCAACGTAATTACCTTTTCATGTGTGAAGTTGTACTTTGTTAAAACAAATCGCGTACGTTCTTAGATAATACTTGTGTCCACAACAACTAAATTACTTTGACAACTACAAACCTAGGAGAATTCACCAACTTTATTGTGAACGTTTTAAGCATGTTTTTATGTCTTAGCTTTGGGAAACCTTTCTATCTGATGAAGTGTTATGTGGAGCCTACGTGCAATATGGATATCATCTTTCAGAAGACTATATTATTATATTTAAACACGTATCGTCTTTTGAAAAACTTATTATGCCTTCCGCAACGTTTTAAATTTTCATTTCAAATCTTGTAAGACATATCCATAATTTTTTTTTTTTTTAATAAATACAACGAGTTATGAATTACAAAACGTACCAGTAGGTGGTCGAGTCTATGTACTGTTTGTGTGATGTAAAAATGACGTCACACCCCGGACACGTATTATTTTTCCAGGACCCGTTTTGGGGAAGTGACACACTACTCAGCGTTTTTTTTCTTCTAAGTTCCTAAGCAAAAAGGCACTAATATGCACTAGCAATAGTAACTAGTTACACTAGTAAGTAACGCTAACAGTGTACTAAAAGTAAAGCCACAAGTAGAATACCACTAGCATTTTTCTTTGAAGTTCCTTGAGGCAATTACTAACAACAAAAAAACTGAGCAGTCATTAACCTGATATGAGTTAGCAGTAAAGCTAGCAGCATTAAGAAGGCTTTTATCCCCAACACTTGATAATATTAATTTAACAAAGTGGTTCAATCCTGCTCCACAACAAATGCACATATAACTAAACAAAGCCCAAGTTTTTTTAGATAAAATACACTAACACAAAGCTCTAAGTTATTAAAATCCGTTTTATAAAAAAAGTCTCAAGAAAAAGCTCAGCAGAATAAACCAACCTTGAATGATGGTATTGTTATTTCTTCTGCTAAAACATGTTGCAATGCCCTGTGATTAGATGTGAGGAAATATGATTTTGGAAAAGAAGAAGAGAAGTCGCGAATCAAAAATGTCTGAAAAATAAAAGGATCCAGAGGCCATTAAACAAAACATTTCTATTCAATATATTCTCATAAACCTATTGAATATGAAAAATTAAATTATACTATTTAAGAAATTTTGGGAAATCGATTTAACTCCACTATCAAGAATGTCGCTGAATAAGCTTTCTGGTTGCGTATGTCCAATCCTACCAGTAAACTCTTCTGAGGCATCACTTGTCAAAAAAGAAGCTTCGTAAAGAAACTTCCCTAAGGTAAGCTTGGTGAATGAAAGCCCTTAAAAAAAAGCTTAAATTTTTCACCATTGCCAGGTTTGACAAACGTAGGTGAACGAATAATGACTTACAATAACACCAGATGCTCTTATAGAAGGTGGAATGGGGGTTTGAAACATACTAAAGTTTATTTTTTAACAATGAAATTATTCCCATTTCTAAAATCTATAAAATACATCTTCAATGTGTTGATAAAGAACTTTCTAAAATTGAAATAATGGAAGTACAGACAAGTTTTTTGAACCAACTGGACGCTGCTGTTTAATAGACTACAGTTGAAACAATGCTTGGAAATATGCTAAGACATAAATACTTTTTCTGGAAAATGATCGACTCATACAACAAAATCAGCTCTCAAGATGTTCATAATAACTGTGATTGAATTTTATGTTTTTGAATGGTGAATGTTTTTCTGTTAATATGGAAAGATAAAAAGAAATGAATCCGTGTGAATAAGTGTTTCAAAATCTTGATGCTGAGCCTTTTTGAAATCACAAAAATGCGCATAATGATCTATCGAAAAGTTACTCACTAACTTGAAAAACATTGGTATTTCCCTCTTGAATATGTCAATACAAACTTAATCCAAGAAATTTTTCAAAAAGATACATCATGTAATAATCAAAATGCTCGTCGAAATCCCAGAATTTTTTTAAAAATTAATGATTTGAAAGCTTAGCTATATATGAAACTCAAAGTACAACTACATCATTTGTAAGTTGAAGGAAATTTAAAAAATCAATGAGAGAAAAAGTCAACAAGGAAAGAATGTGAATTATGATTATATGTGAAAATTGAGAACGCAAAAAATAATGGGATACTAGAAAATAAGAGAAGGCAAAATTGCTTTCGGAAAACGACGTCTTTGTAATGAAATTAATCATAGTAAAACATGATTATTTAAAAGAGCATTTTGAACGTCAATGCAAAAGACACGTGTTCCTACTAAAGAACATATGACTAACATTGATTGAATAAAAACTAAACTTAAAATCTGCTGAAAATGAAGATTTAAAAGCTCAAATTCAAGATAAGGTTTTCGTGATAACATCTTTGAAAAACAATTTACGAAAAGTAAAAGGAAAATAAATTGTTGATATTGTTGCACAAATACCATCTGCCAACACTATTGTTTCAGGCATGTTCAAGCTAGACTTAGAAACTTTGGCTCCTAGGTTATTGCAAAATAGGTAAGCTCACATAGACTACCTTATGTACACTCAAGAACAAGCTGATATTCTTCAGGAAATAATCGAACAAGCTAAAGCAAAACAACCTTTAGATAATGAGTTAGACTTTGCCTGTAAGCATGCCTGATTGCGAGTTTTATACACGTAAAATATTTATAAAATATAATACTTTAAAAGAGTAATTAAGAAAATTACCAAGTTACCCTTGATAAAATTCACTCTCAAAAATATATATAATATAATATAAAATACGTATATTAAACCGGGTAAGTATGATCACCCGGGTCGTTTCCCCAACGACTAGCGAAATTGAAACCTCGTTTAAGTCCGGATTCTGATTTGAATGAGCAAATGGATGATTTGATTATCTAAAGCAACAATTAAAATGGACAATTAAAAAAAATAATTAAACAATTAAAAATTAAATCCTAAAATTTTTATAAAAATTACACTAAGTAAAGAAATTGCGCAGAAATTTTCTAAAAATAAAAGCCCTAATTTTTATCTTTTTATAAAAGTTTAATTAAACTAATTAAAACTAACCCTAATTATTAATTAAAACTAATTAAGACTAATTAAGAACTAACTCAGGGACTAACTGTGAAAAAGACTTAAGGACTAACGGGCTAAAACATTTAACGGGCAAGGATTAACTGGAAAACAACTAAAACAGAAAAATTACAGGAATGGTCCCTGAGGACTTACCCCGACAACAAACTAAGTCCAATTATAAGCTTAAATTCTAAAAGTGCTTATCACTAAAAACTTAAAAGAGCAAAGTTGTAAAGGAAGCTAGGGAGAACAACTTTAACAAAAGCACTATGGTCTGAAACTCAAAGATAAGCTCTAAAAGAGCTTTTCAATAAGCTGTTACAGAAACTAGGGGTTTGGGCTATGTTTTACCAAAACAGCT